>JBBPKV010000033.1:3195-46015 GCA_038089455.1 Tylopilus cf. leucomycelinus
TAGATCTCTTCCACGAAATAAACGGACGATATCGATAAGCAACGGACGTTGACTTCATGGTATCAATTCTCCTTCAACGCTCCGATGTTCGCACAGCCCTGGGCTTGACCTGGAGGAATGTGCACACTCTCATCCCCCACGGTGTGCCGATATAGCGCTAGGCTGCAACCCGCAATCAAGTATTCTTCTCATCAGATTCTGCAATTGTCGCGTGGTTCATCATATTCCACGCACAGGTTCCTTTTCCAGCGTTTGGGTAGAATCTTCGACAGCGATACTGCTGCGCTTGGGACAAGCAGGGAGCATGTGAAATGAGATATACTACGCGGGCCGACATCCCCGCATCACGAGAAGGCGGTGATGGCCCTCCTGAGCGTTTGAACCTTGGCAGGTCCAACTGCCCCCTGCGCTTGTAGTGCAGCAGTGCTCCAGACAAGCTACTTTGTTGACAACCAATGATTGCCGGAGACGTACTGTGGCCATCCGTAGGTATCCCTGAGGACGTTTGACCCAGGTGTAATGAATCGCAGGGACATTGTCGAATGGCGCTCCCGCCAGGTCGCATCGCGGGCCCGACTCGAAGGAAGCACGTGGGTTGCCCGACCAACCATGCCAGTGCACCGATCTTGCCGTTGCCTGTACATGATCCCAAGCAAGGTTTATTGAGACCACGACAACAAGACAGGAAATAAGACTGTGTTTACAGACTCACCCCGTGATTGGCTGCCGTAGACTCGGCGCTGGAAGAACTAAAAGAGACCGATGGTAGGCGCGCCATGCGGCCAGATCCAGGGATCGTGAGGCTGTGGTGTCCGAGAGCGTGCCACAAAGGGGATGAAGCAGTGGCCAGGTGACTGAGGATATAAAAGGAAGCAGGGGGGCGGCTGACTCAATTGTCCGGGAAGTATTAAAAGGACGGGAGGCTGATTCGTCCATTATTGCAGGTTCTAACCAGAAAAGCAGTGTGTCATTATAACCGGAGCATTATATCAACCAGGTACATTGAATAAATCGGTGCGAGGTTACCTATTAGAAGCGCGTCCAAGTTTTACGCAGGGCATTAGGAGTCCTGAATATCTCATGCGGAGAAAGGGCTGCAAAAAAAGAAATCCATAAGTCAGAACCGTTCGCACACATGCGTGAGCCGTGAGCCGTGGAAATCAGACAGGTTGCTTATGCTTCCAAAGCG
Organism: Tylopilus cf. leucomycelinus; assembly: GCA_038089455.1. Classification (NCBI taxonomy): domain Eukaryota; kingdom Fungi; phylum Basidiomycota; class Agaricomycetes; order Boletales; family Boletaceae; genus Tylopilus; species Tylopilus cf. leucomycelinus. The sequence continues at coordinate 4,385 of JBBPKV010000033.1, forward strand.
GTAAGTGGGCCGTAGTGACACCTCAGCTATCAGCCTGTGATTGAAACTGACCGACAATCGGTACCGCATGTGGTCGGAAACGAAGAGTGCTCTACATCCGCAGAACGCTGGAAAGGGGCGCGCCATGACGACGAGACAAATATGGCTACCATGAATTGGGCTAGGAAGGTTTTGTGCAGTTCGTTATCGCAAAAACGAACGGACACGGCCAACGTTGCGGACTTACGTGGCCCTCGATTTGGGGATCGTCAAAGAGGACTAATTGGTGCTGTCAAACCTTGATGAACGAAAAGCAGGGCAGTCTCCGGAAAGCCCCACCTGACAGCAGGACCCTGCAGAGTTGTGTCAACTGATTTATACATACTTACGGAGGTCGATAAGAAAGAATTGAAACTAAGCACAAAGGCGAGCGAGTCTTCCCACTGGCAAGCAAAAGGCAGTGTCTGCCCCTTTTCTTGATTATAGTGTAATCTTCTCACGGAAGGTCACGTTGGGCCTTGGCCACACAGCCTGCTCCATCCTAACCTGAGAGGTGCACCATGGCGAACTCTCAGTCCCTTGCCCCAGTAGGACGGGTTTCGTTCGCGTCGTTGACTCGTCAAAACGTAGGGACGGTTCGCAAGCTCAATTCGGTTCTGTTCCCCGTCAAGTATAGCGACAAGTACTATCAGGACATCTTGCAGTCCGAGGTCGAATCCTTCTGTCAGCTTGGTCCGTCTGTTCGATAAGGCGGCTGTTGGGATCGAATTTCTCACACCACCAGGAACGTCAGTTTACTACAACGATGTTCCCGTTGGAAACATCTGCTGTAGGCTCGAGAACAAAGAGCTGTACTTGACAACCTTAGGCATCCTCGCCGTAAGTCGTTAGTTCAATTTGGAAAGGTCTGGCGTGCTGATGTGATTCCATCACATAGCCCTACCGATCCCGAAAGCTTGGTTCTCAAGCCCTGGAGCGCGTCATCAAAGCTGCATCTCTCCATAACAAGCACCAGATCAAGCGAATATACCTTCACGTGCAGGTCTCCAATGAGGATGCCAAGAGGTTCTATGTGAACCATGGCTTCAGTGAAGCTGGCGTTCATAAGAACTACTACAAGAAGATCATACCTCAGGATGCGTGGATATTGGAGAAAATCCTTGAACACGAACCAGAACAATAGTTATACATTCAACAATTGTATTACATGAGCAAACGCCTCCTCGCATGTGACAAACTTCGTGCAAAATACGTATGTTCATAACTTAACTTATGGTACATTGGAAGGGCAAACATAGTTCCTGCCCATCACCGAGTGACTTCGGTGATAGGACGAGATTAATGCGATAGTAATGAAATAGTACTTCAAACTGGAAACGTGGCCAGTTATCGGTTGCCACGAACAATATATCGATTGTTGGGAAGACTGACCTCATTCAGGCGTTTACGACTCCTGGCCGTCAAGATACCCCTTCTTCGTGTCCGCAGTGTTTCACCAGCTGCAGGGTGGTGAGCAACACATTCATTCAACGGTGGAAAAATCAACGTGCCTGGTGCCTCTTTAATGCGTCCTTGCGGGTGAATGTCTTTCCGCACCCCCCATTACACAGGAACGGTTTCTCCCCTGAGTGTGTTTCCCTGTGACGCTTCAAATCGTGCTGCCTATTGAACGACAGAGCACATAGATCACACGAAAATGGTCGCGACGGAGAAGCTGGATATTGGGGTTGCTGGTATTGGGAATCGCTGCGCCCGTAATACGGGGAGGTCGGATGCATACTAGATTGAGGCGCAGGGGGATATTGTTGTGATGGTACCGCGTAGTGGGGTACGGGGCTTGATGCCAGATGGACGTGGTCTTGAGGCGGGTAACTCGGTCGGGACTGATGGTAAGCATTCGGTGTCGCTGTCATATATTGACTTGACATTGACGGCGGGAAGCTTCCCGCATAATCGTTTGCTCCATATTGGACGGATGGGTGTCCCGGAGCCACACTGTGCGCAGAACCCGCCATCGTCGGATAGGCGCTGGCTGATACCCCTTGGTAGGCACTTGATGGTGCGGAATAACGAGGGGGGGACTGGGTACCAGTCACCCATTGACTGCCTTCTGTGGTATGGAAAGAGTATTCGCGTCGATCGCCCATGATGAAGGGGGACGGAGGGGATTGACGGATGTGCCGCAAAGTGCGGGAGCCCTTGGGTTCATAAGCATTTTCGGGGCCGCTAGTGCTTCATATAGATAGTGCACAGAGCCAGTAATTTGCCGGCCGCGCCGCAACAACAGGGTGAGTGCGGCCCACGAGCAAACATAACTGGTCCATAACCAGTTGTACGAGATCTCGTCTGAGGTTGCCCGATCGGAATGTTACTTCCAATGTGCCTGATAGCGGGAACAGATCTGTGCGTTTGAGTAAGATGACCCTGACGAGTATAATTGCTCACCAGGTGCTCTAACCAAAGTTAGATAGAGTGGGGAGATTACTCGTTGACCAACCATAGAACCGGAATCCATCCCAGTATGGCTGAATTCTTCTCAACCATCGTGGCGATGCCAGCCAAGTACTGCAGGGAGGTCCCGCTGACCTCTGGGCGGTCTGACAATTGAAACCAGTTTCCCTTCTATATATGATAAATGGCCCGAGTCTGGGCACTTTGGTCGCCCCACTGGTCCTGGTGCGACTAAGTATGGTTGTTTAGCATAGCCTAGCTCCGGTGTGATCGAACCTTTGTGTCTTTTTTTCCAAAAATTTCGCACAGGCTGCACCAGCCCTGCCACCCGCTTAGGCTCACCCCGTATCAGGACATCGCACACGTCATGCCTGTTACGGAGAGGACCTCGCCTCGGCGCGTCTAGGGCGGATCTTGCAAGCGCGATACAATCACGTTCTTAGGGACGAGCTGTCATTCTCGACGGCTCCTTACGGGGTTTTCGGTGGTACGGAACCATCAATACCCCGTCCATTGAGCGACGCCGCCGGGGCGAATGATAGGGTTGCGGTAAAGCACTGCAACAGGGCGCGTTCCGGTGGCGTACCGTGAATAATCGCGGCTGTAGGTGACATGTAACATCAACGTCTGATATGCAGTTTTCTTTCATACGTCTTACACTTGCTTGTCACGACAATTTATCGCAGGGAATTGTAAGTCGGACTGGGCGTCCGAATAAGGACCTGCTGATTGATCGACGCATGACGTAGTAGGCTGGTACGGCCACCTCTCCACCGTCTTGCCATCAGCTGTGTCTGGCCTCATGTCCAAACGTACCCCATCCACCCCACCGATATCGGGTAACAAGAAGGCTAGAGTTGCACATCAGGCAGTTCTGGACACCTATTTCCGTGCCCCAAGTTCCTCCAACGGTAAGCAGACTGCGACAACAGCGCCATCACCCCGGCAGATCCGCAGGAATGAGTCTTCAGACGCCGTTTCTGAGGATGTGCTTGCCTCTCTGGAGACAATGAACACTATATCGTATGATACGTCATGCCAACACAGACACGGGACACAGGAAAACCCTATCCAGCTTGATTTAGGAGGCGAACCCAGTCCACAAGGTTCGATACTAGCATCTGTACCACCATCATCCCACGATTGCTTTTCATATCCTGATCCTTGCGGTAACCCTACGGCATCTCTGCCGTCAAGGCGTCTGATGGAGTTGGGCCTTACTCTCCGTCCGACGGAGATAGACCTCGACTACAGTCCAGTGGCAGTCGACCCGCTGGTCTATCCCATCCACGAATGTCCTTGGCCGATTACTTCTCCGGCACCTTACTCTTTCCTCGCTTATACTCTATCTGTCCTGGCGAACACCCGTTCCCGCATCGCCATCCTCGACGCCCTCACCAACACTTTGCGGTGTCTCATATTATATCATCCTCCATCACTGCTGCCGGCACTCTATCTCTTATCCAATTCACTCTCACCCGCCTATTCTCCGCTCGAACTCGGCATTGGCAGTTCGGTCATCTCGAAGGCAATCCAGCATGTATCCGGTCTCACATCTGTGGCACTTCGGAAGCTATATGATTCCTCGGGCGACCCAGGAGATGTTGCGTTCGAGGCCAAATCCAACATTCACACACTGGTGGCCCATCCACCTTTACTTATCCAGAATGTATACCAATCGATGTTGAAAATTGCTCACATCAAAGGTCAAGGCGCAGCAAGGCAAAAGCAGTCCGTGGTAGAAAAACTGCTTGTCGCTGCAAGGGGTGAAGAGACAAGATTCCTGGTCCGCACGCTGTCACAGAACTTACGCGTGGGTGCCGTCCGAACGTCTATATTGACAGCGCTTGCTAGAGCCTTGGTCCTCTGTCCACCTTCGGGCCCGAGCACACCCGTTTCAAGTGATTCGTCACTGCATGTGGCACCACAGTTTCTTGCATCCATTCGACCATCACCTTCAGAGAAGAAAAAGAAAAGTATTGATTCTCAACGGGACGAGTTGCTGCTGAAGTTCGCGAACGCTGAAGGGCTCGTTAAACAGGTGTATGTGCAACATCCCAACTACGATCACATCGTCGCGGGGGCCATCTCTGATGGACTCGATGGGCTCGCTTCACGAGTCCCTCTCACCGTGGGTGAGGCAGCCCGTGTTCCTGGACTCAACCCTTTTAGTAATCACTTGAATCAGGTATCCCTCTTCATCCCACACTGGGCTCTCCAGCTCGATCACTTGACGAGATTTACGACCGGCTGAACGATATGCCATTCACAGCGGAGTTTAAGTATGATGGTCAGCGTGCACAGATTCATGCTTCAAAAGCAGGAAATAGCAGGGCTTCTGTCTACATTTTCTCTCGGCATCTAGAAAACATGACTGAGAAAGTAGGATTTTCGTAACCATGTCCACGCGGGTCGATTAATCCCATTCTCCGGTCCAGTACCCTGACGTGGTTTCGTTGGTCAGACGCATATTTGCCGGGCCATCTAATCTGAAGTCTTTTATCATCGATTCGGAGATCGTTGCAATAGGTCTGGACGACGGCCACCTCAGGTCCTTCCAGGAACTTTCAAATAGAGCCAGGAAGGATGTAGAGATGCGAGATATCAAGGTCCCGGTGTGTGTATTTGCCTTTGATTTGATGTACCTCGATGGCGAGGTACGTTTCTTTCACCATCATTCCGCGATGTTCGACATGGATATTACCGCATTGTTCCGCCAGATTCTTTTGGAGCGATCGTTTCGGGAAAGGCGGGATCTACTGAGAACTCGATTCCCAGCCCTGACACCAGGGGAACCAGGCACCGCTCGCTTTGCCCATGTTCACAGCTGCGAAAGTGCACAAGGACGAGAATGTATTGATGCATTTTGGAAAGAAGCCGTGGAAAGTCGTTGCGAAGGCCTCATGATCAAGGTTGGTCCCTCAAAAGGTTCACTGTCATAGTACTCTCAATCTCGAGTCAGCTTCTAGACAATGCTGAGAATTCGGAAAGTGCCACGCATCACAAGGCTCAGACTCGAAAGCGACCCTTGCCAGCTACGTATGAGCCTGGTGAGACAAAGCTTGATACCTCCTTTATAAAGCGCGGATTGGTAATTATATGATGATTTCATAGATAAGCGAACTTCTGCATGGCTGAAGCTTAAGAGAGATTACGTGGATGGTCTAGGGGATACGCTTGATCTGGTCCCTGTCGGGGCATGGCACGGAAATGGACGCAAAGCAGGGTGGTGGAGCCCTGTCCTGCTCGCAGTCTGGGACCCCACAAAGGAAGGGTTGGTTGCTGTCTGTAAATGTATGTCTGGTAAGGTTTACTCCGCTCTACTTTACGCGTTCAATTTGATAATGGATCTGTCAGGGTTTTCCGACGCCTTTTACAAGGTACAGCCAGTTCCTTCTCATATGGCCTATATAGGAGTGGGTGATACTCGTTCTAAAAACAGGATCTCACTTTGAGGTACTCCGAGAGTGGCGATAGTTGTTCGCATCACCCTTTGTGTGATTGTGATTTCGGAGGTGAGAACTGTTCGTGCTGGTTCAACTTATTTTTTGACCCCCTGCTTCCACGGTTTCCATCCAGGCTACAAACCTGACATTCATTTTCAGCCTCGTGAGGTCTGGGAGATCAGAAGTGCCGAGTGAGTGGATCACGGTTTTCAAGGCTTCTTTCTACTCACTACTGTGATTTACGATCAAAGCATCACGCTCAGCCCTGTTTCCTCGGCTGCGCTGGGGGAGGTATCTTCTACCAGAGGTCTGAGTCTGCGGTTTCCGCGGTTTATTCGCGTTAGGGAAGATAAACGACCGGAGCATGCTACCACTTCCCAATTTCTTGCTCGGATGTACCGCGATCAACAGCTCCGAGGTAAAAGCACCACTGGCGCCGACGATAGGGACTTTATGGACATGGAAGTCGAGGAGGCACAGATTGAAGATGAATCAGATGGTTGACCTGAGCTGCCGTTGCCATTACGATCTATTAGAGTACATTTTGAGTATCGACATGAGAAAAGAGGATGGGCCTGATGCCTCGGAACAGTGCAGGGCAACATCTAGCTTGGTGCGTCACAGACGATGCCCTTAACTCGCGGGCCAAAAACTGGCGACGATGGTGAGAGTTGTATGATACGTACTACCACCAGGAAATGCGCTATCGATAACGCGCTTCAACTCGCCGTTTGACAGTGCGGTTCTCCAATCACTGTCTCTCTCCGTAGAAGGTAATAATTCTTGGAGTCGAGAATATGACATGAGAAGAGCGTACTTGATGGTAAGTACTGGTGGTGCTGAAGCCGACGGCTGGGATTCGTGGCCACTACGAAGCAGATGGAAAATATCTGAACACGTCGGGAGGGTAGGGCGGAACGAAAGGCTGGATCCTGGCCGACCGGTGTTGGTCTCCGTTACAGAAGACATAGGCCCCAAGTCACGGCGTGATCCACCCCTGACGAGCGGCCTGGGTCGGGGTTTTGTCCCTCCAGTGAAAGACGTGGAAGATGACAGAAATTTCTGGCATACGGTAATTTTAAAAGTGAGGACCGGGATTGTCTTTGGTAGGCTCTCCATCAAGTCCTGTGCGATTTTAGGAGGAGTGGTATTCAGGCGAGTCGTCAGCGTTGCCGCAAACATGGGTCCGTCGAAAATGCCTGAAAGAGTGAGGTGAATGAGCTGTGGGAGCCCTCAGTTTGTGCGCTCAATGCGTTTAAAATACTGCGGTAACGCACGAGCGTCAATAATCGGGTGGCCATCTCACGACGCTCGCCATCTTCCTGTCCAATTGAGTGAAAGACAATATCGAGTGGAGTGCCCGCTTCCCATCGTGGGCCAGTACCTCCCCTCGGGGGAGGAATCTGCGATAAGAGAAGTAGGGAGAACTTTTCTGCACCCAAACGGCGGTTATTTCCAACTTTGCCGGGGAGTTGGACCTCACCTCCTGACTTCTGGGATCTGAGAAACTCGTCCTTTTCAAACAAGGACAATAGCCATTGAAGGATTGGCCATGCGTGTCGAGCGACTATTGCAGGTGTGTCACAAATTTGATCGAGGGGAGCGTCTTCGACGCCATAGGTAGCTCTTCTGGGCTTCTTCCTCGAAACTTGGGGCAAGAGTTTTTTGCGCAGTATGAACCCTTCCTTGAGAATGGCCCAACAGTTTTTGCAATCCTTGAAACATAGGGCCTCTCGGGCAATGACTGAATCCTCGTCATGGCCGGTATCGGTCGATTGTAGCGGTAGATCGCCCTCGGGATCGTCCAATGGATATCTGGGCAGTGCCCTAAATAACGACTCGGGTGAATTTGTGGCGAGAAATGAGAACAAGATACGCTGAGCGGCCTGAGATTCAGCCACTGAAGGAGATAGGGATGCCTTGGAGAGAACGGGCTTTTGTTTCATGGGCGAATCTTTGACAGGAGAGGGAGGGAAGTGTTCCTGCTGGATTAATTGATCGCCAGTAGGCGGAGGGAAGAGGGCTATGTAAAAAAGCTGGCGGACGAGGGCCCTTGAAGGACGGTGAGATCGAGGGCTAGAATAGCATCCATTGAGACTGACGGAGGTGGTTTGAAGGAGGGCGATCGTAATTGGTCGAGGACTGCCATGCCGGATTCATACTGGCCTTCCTCGAAACAGTTGTTGACCAGACTACGCTGGTGGGTAGTCATTTCCCGTTCCTCATTCTGCAGGGGAGCCATCACGATGCGGCGAGGGCGAACTTGAAAGCGACGCGAGGCGTAGTGCAACGCGGTGCACGTGACAGATGGGCCAGACAGTGCTCGCCGGTGCCCGTCAAGATTAGGTTGGTGGCAGGGGAATCTTGAGCGCTCTATCTCACCTCGGTCATGGTCGCCGTGCTCGTGCGGCATTTGAGGGTCGCTCCAAGGACGTAGACATGGCCATTCACCACCGCCTCGTTGCGTCGCGGATCGAAAACCCGCTTGATGCTGACAAATGTTGGCGTCCTACACTTCTAGTACCTCCAGAACCGCCAGCGTCAGTGCCGAGACGCGCAGTCTTCCAAGGTCAGTCGTCGCCACCAACTCCGGTGCTGCATTGATGCCCGGCCATTTCAGTGCGTTGCTCGTTGCTTGGATGTTTGTGTATCGCCCAGCGCCCCTTCGTCATTTGCTCGGGCAACCTCACCGAATCATGGCCACGGCCACAAGCCAATCTCGATCCTGCAGACCAATTGAGACTGCTATACACGACAAGGTGAGGTCGATATACCGATCAGCACACCGAGAACGGGCTCCAAGCCAATTTCTTAGCTGACGGCTCTGCTCCAACCTTCACGACTCGCCATTACAAACGAATCCCATCTCCACCGCCACCATGCTGCCATGAGGGCCCAAGGTGGAGGCAACGGTGAAACACGTCAGTCTCTCATTCCAGACGTCGCCAGGTAATCCTCCCTCACGTGCTGCCACCGGTGGCGTATAGATTTCGCCGTGCAGATCACCTCAGAAGCGTTCAAGGGAAAGGTATACACACACATTCCTTTGCCAACACCGCAATTCATCCACGGTTCCTAGTCAACATTGCAACGGCACCGACTCGTTTACTCAGCCTTGTCAGATGAGCTTGCGCAAGGGCTCCACGCCCTCTCTTTAAAAACGACGACGGCAGACGAGGCACAGCAGTCGGCTAACGCTGGACGGGCTGAGTGATGTTGTGATATCTGCCAGTGTGCCCTCTCGGCTTCGTAGCCTCGTCAATCATGAAAGCAGTCCTTTAATTAATACACCGTCCAACCACAAATTGTCCTTGCGGTCATTACCCTAACCGCGAATTACAATGCGATTCTCCAGTGCTCGAGTCAGACGAGCTCTGCTGGCGATGCTGATCCGTAGTCGCATGAGAAAAATGCCGTGTTTGACAACCTGTCGGAAGTTGTATGAACCTTGATGTCAACCTGCACTGTCACTGATCTGCTAGTGCACGCAGGCTGTACGACCCATGCAGCTGTTCGTAGCTATACTTAGCTACCATGGACGCGCTCCGCTAGTCGTCTACGGTATGAAAATTTCACTTCTTTGCGTAAGTTGTTCGCTTGTTAATGTGTGATAGGCCGTTCCTTGTGACCATTTTCTCTCGCCTGTGGATTTGAGGATCAGCGTCGGCTCGTGCACAGCAAATAACTTGTTTCGGCGACGATCAAGCACCGTTGCTGTCAGCACGGGCTCCGGAGACATCCTGGTAACGATGTCCGCATTGAATCTCCCACTTTCACTTTCCTGCGGTGCGGTAGTGAAAGCTGGACTCTTTCATAACAACTTGCTCTACGACAACTGGACCATCACGATTAGCATGCAATGACCGCCCTCCCATATATAAACCACGGACCTGCTTCGTTCATTCTGTCTCCCTCCAGTTATTCTACTATTCCAATGTCTAACCGAAAAATGTGTCGAGAGGACGGCCGGCCGACCCTCCCTTCCGTTCGAGATCTGTTCCGAGGTCCGCCAGATTTTCTTGCGTGATGCAGGGGATGTTTCCCTAACCCTCTCCGCATAGAGGAACTATCCCGCTCACCGAGACCCCCCATCCACTTATCTCCTCCGTGGATCGTCCCGGCCCCCCGTGTTGATCAAGGCTTCGACCGATCGCTTTCTCGACCTGAAGGTCGTCAAGACTCTCAGCTGGATGGGCCCGGTGTTCAGGCACGTCTATTTGCTTATGCCTTTGTCAGCGACTGATGTCGCGTGCAGCGTTTTGCACCTGCTGCCGCCTATTATTCACATCCCACACAACAACGCTACGATGGACGTACTGGATCTCGTTCTTCATCACTTGATAATTTGTCACCACCTGTAATCCCATATCATCCACAAGTACATTCCCAGTACCACGCTCGCTTTATTTCTCAGGCGGATCAGGAACCCGCGTCCCACGATCAGTATACCCCACTAGGATCTCATCCGCATTCGAATTTGGCTCCACAGGCCTATTACGCTTACCCTACCACGTCACGAGGTGCAGGGTCCTATCGCAAAGGATGCACCAGCGATCAGTATAGAGAAGTAACGACTGCGCCGGTGGCGTCCGAGGCTCACCGACCATCTACACCCTCACCTTCTGCGCTGAAGTACGAATGCGAGTACTGCGGCAAGGGATTCACTCGGCCCAGTAGTCTCAAGGTGCGCACGTGTCACTGCATCCTCCAGCTGATTCTTGTCCTAACATGTCTACTAGATCCATCTGAATAGTCATACAGGAGAGAAACGTGAGTAGTCCTGCCACCGTGTGATTTATCAAGGCTTACCGTCAATGCTTGTAGCTTTTGTCTGCACTTTTGAAGGCTGTGGCCGTAGCTTCAGTGTACTCAGTAACATGCGCCGGCACGCGCGAGTACACGCTGAGGCTTTAAGTCACCCCCAAGAGGGTTCCAGCGACGAACACAGCGATAGGCAGTAGAGCCAGGCGCTCCACTTCCCCGCCATGTTTCACGCTTCACGACGAACTCAGCATCCGCTACGACACGATAAGCATCTCCACGTTTCCATCCAAGGTCGACAAAGCGAATCACTGCTTGTGTACTAGCTCATATCACTCGTTTGTACGCATCACATCTTTCTCTCTCGCCACTGATGGTGTATTCGTTGTTCGCCGTTTTGTGCGCTGTCAACACTTCATTGTTATTTATTGACCTGTGTAAGTATCTGTTGCATTGGTATTTGCATTCGAGTTCGTTGCATGGACTGAATAGATGATATTTATTCATCGTACGTACCGAAGCGACATATCATTATTTTACTGTTTATTTTCTGTCGCTTTACTGCATGAAGGAGTCGATACACTCATTGATCGGACAATACACGCACTAATTCGTTCGCGCCGTTACCCGAGTCATAGAGAAAGTTCGTTTCACCCTCCTAAGACGAGATGGCCAGAGCTTAACCATTTCAGGTGTATTGCTCGGCCATTACTGCCACGTCCGTGCGCGTTATCCCCTCAGCCCCAACGCAGCGACCATGTTTTTGACAGGGCTGCAACGCGGTCCGGTTCGAGGGAGAACAACCTATATAAGTCTCCGACGTGACGGCGTCCAGCCCTCACAGCCGCAAGCAACGTTCATTTGAGTGGGCCGCATTGCAGGCAGGTTCGACAGAGACGCGGCGGGTTAGCTATAAGACGAGAGAAGACGTCGCGTAAATTTACGGTATCCCGATATCATGCTTCTACCGCGCAGTGGCGGTGAACATGCGTCGTCGAGCTTTACTCTGCGCCTTGATGACGCGGCAGACACGTAATAGAGAGGAACCTATCATTCAATAGACCGAGCACTCCCAAGAGTCCAGACCCACGTAGTGGGTGGCTAGCGACAGAACACATGAAAGGAAACGGGAAGGAGAAGTCGAGAAAGATGGCTCCGCAACATGCCACCTCGGGCACACATATTCACCGCAGATCCTCTTGCTGTTGTCATACCGTCATCACTGCAGCAAGGTTGCTGCTCCCCGTACGCCACATAACGCAAACGGACTCATCAAATACCATCCCGTTACCCTCCGCTCGAAATTGGGGTTCGTTGCACACGCCGTTCGCAAGCTACAAAGAAATGGCACGGCCTTGGCGAGAGTCGTGGACACTGCGAAAACGCGAGCGGCCTCTCTCGCGCTTTCCTCCACTGCTCCCATCCGTAGATCCATCGAAGGCTCGGTCAGCCCGGGTATAACTGATCGCACGGGGACTCTTGTGCGTAAAACCCGCAAATGCAAGGGCCTTGCGGACGCCGAGAATTTCTTCCCCGTGAACCTCGTCCCGCAAGAGTGGGTCTTTGGTAGCATTTGCGGGCACACCATTGGCAGGAGCCAGAGGCTAGGATGCAACGTGTTTGATGAGCGTGCACAGGATGTATAAATGAATGAATGCATGCCTCTGGTGGGATGTCAGAGTCAAAGTGTCTGGTGTCTTCGGGATCTCTCAATTCGGGGCGATACGGTGTGGGATATCGGTGAATATTATCCCAGTCAATGCCTCTGAACCATGGGTGGGCCTGTTATCCCTACCGCTATCAGCACTTAGGCGAGACACTAGGATGAAGACAGGCCTTGATCGTATCTGCTCCATCACTCGTTCCAGAAGCTGATGGAATGAAGCCGCTGCGGCGCGTTTGAATTGCGAGGGAGTCTGGTCTAAAAACCGATGCAGACGCCTGGCTACCAAGACGATCTTCTGGTTCACAGAGTAGTGCTTTCATCAAGCCGACACCCTCATGCGAAACATGAGGACGAGATGGGAACTTGAGTGACTGCCTCCAGTTAAGAATTTTTTGGCGAGTCACATGCCTCTGAAAAAAAAAAAAGACGGTCAGTCTGTTTCCAGCTCTGTGCTTATCGCTGTCAAGTGCAAGACACGCACGGAGTTGCTGATAAATGGTGGGTGTCTGTGCACCGACATATGATTAGCGACATGAACGGAGCCGCAAACTACCGATTCCTTACCCATACAGGCACTCGAACATGATGACGCCCAAACTCCACCAGTCACATGAAAAAGAGTAGCCGTTGCCTCGAATAACTTCGGGAGACACTAGCGACAGAAAATGGAGCTGTCATTAAAAGGGTAAAGGCAAAATATCTTACTATACGAGTTGGTACCGCATCTTTGGGTCAGAATGGAAGCGTCAATATGAGCATTCGACCAGCACAGGAAGAGAAAAGGCTTACACCGAATATGCCAGCTGCAGTGCGATGCGAACGTGAGGTCAGTGACAACGGAACTGACTATGGGAACCGTCGCACCTTCCTACGGTTCTTTTCGCGCCAGGTGAAGATGCCACTCCGGCCATTACCGTCTCCCAAGAGGGATTCGACATCCTTCTTGTCCATGCGCCTTGTCTTAATTCCGTCCATCAGGCCATTTCCATCGTCAAGGTCAATTCCGTGCTTGCGCAACAGTTGCCGTCGTTGCTGTTCATAATCTGTCGCGTGGGTATTAGCTACAGGCTTGTCCTTTTCATCTACATATGAAAGGCAGGTTACACGATGTGTCATGTGCCCAGTGGAGATCGGTGCTGTGGGGGCGGCAGGTCAGCGCTCGAGCCAAGGATGGGGATCCAGGTCCCCGTTTAGTTTCGCCGATACTGACGCGAGCCCGAAATCACTCAGTCGTATATGCCCCTCCGGATCAAACAAAAAATTCTACAAGAATGATAAAGATATCCGCTTTGAAAGAATGGTCCTTAATTTCCAAGAATTCGGAAGGCTCACATCAGGTTTAATATCACGATGAATGAAGCCGAGTTTGTGGCATGACTCGATGGCAAGGACCATCTGGGAATAACGCGCTCTATCGTAAGCGGCATGGGAAATGGGAAAGACGAACCTCGGCAACATAAAATTGGGTAAAATCCTCCTCGAATACGTCTCGTTCTATCAGAAGATTAAGGAGATCTCCACCTCCCATGTACTCGAGTACCTAATTTATTTCAATGAAATCAAGATGAATCAGTGAATTGTGCCCCTTTAGGCAGCGTAAGCTGTCCGGTGGTGATAGAACTACTGACCAGATACAGGTTGTCACGGTCCTGGAAGCTATAGTACAACTTCACGATCCACTCCGCTGCACCTGGAGAGGAAACCAAAGATGCGGATTTGAGAACGTCGCGTTCAGCGCGGACGTGGCCTTCCTGCCCTTTGCGTAACATGTCCGTTTTGCGTAACTGGTATCAATTTGTCAAATGAAACGAGGGGTGAACATATTTAGCAGGGGTGAAAATAAAAATACCTGCTTCATCGCGAATAAGCGACCGGTGTCTCGTTCTTTAACGAGAGAGACGACGCCAAAGGCACCTGTGGGGTTAAGATGAATGGAAAATTGATATTGATATTATCAAATTCATGGAAAGTACGAACCGTGGCCGATAGTCTTTAGTTTGATGAAGGCGGTCACATCTACTTTCTTGCGGCGGTCACGAAGATAATCGGTTTCGTTCTGTCGCCAACGGGAACGCAGGTCGTCTTTCTGTTCCTCGGAGAGGCCCATAGCGATCATGTCTTTCTCCATGGCGACCCTTCTCTGCTCGCGAGACGGGGTCTGCCGGAGAAGAGGAAAGTAGAGATTCTCAAAGTAGATCCGTGCGGACACAGCTTTTTCGAGCGTGGCCAGCGATGGCGTGATCGGCTTTCTCTGGGAGTGTACTAAAGAGGGCAGGGGATTTCTGGATTCCACGGACATGTCGTTCTCGTGTTCGCCTACCTCGGGATGTGCGACGAGGCCGCCACCCCAACGGATTAAGGAGTTGCCGGGGCGACCAGGGAGGCCGTCTACGAGCGAAGAGACACGGACGTTCTCCTGTGCGGCAGTAGTTATGGTAGACGAAGTTGGGGTGCTGAGACCGTTTACCACCCGCAGCGGCGGTGATTGGACTCCATCAGGGACGCTAGTCGCCGAGGGCTTTAGTGCGTTGACAACCTCGTTGATGGCTTTTGCCGTGTTGGCGTGTCTGACGCGGGATTTGATTGGCCCAGCCCACCGCGGATCTGGCGTTGCGGACAGGTGAAGAAGGGGACGAGAGAAGTGGAGAGAAGCAGACCTCCGAGTTTTCCCAGACCGTCTGGACCCCATCGGGTGAGAAGTGCCTCTGCCTGGTCGGCATCAGAAGCATGGACAAGGTGTCTAGACGGACAACGATGGTGTATATGATTTCGAGACGGCCATCATGGCGAGCGGACGCACACAAAGCGGGTAGGCTTGGATACCATGTCTTTGCTGATCCGCCTGTTCTTTTTCGGGGGCGGGTTAGATCTCCAGCGGGGTGTAGGTATCATGGCGAGGAGATCATAGAAGCCTGTGTGTAGGAGCGTTCCGGCGGGGAGCATCGGGGAACGGTCGTCGACATCGCGGAGAGGGGACGGGTACGGGTACGGATAGAGGTCCATTGCGAGGGAGGTCGTCGGAGAGGTGAGGTGGCTATATCGGGGATGGGTCCGGCCGGCCTCGGCGGGGGGTGACACAAAATAATACATAATTTTTACGACACGCCATGTCCGCCTGGTCGTGCACGTAGGATCGTTACATACTCGGTGCGCCCGAATCGTCGCCCAGGATCTCGTCTTTCGTTCCTATCTACATCATCCGAACATGCTCCGCTCACCCATTTATTCACTCTCACTTCACTCCGCATCCATCACTCCTGATCGCACCCGTGCCCACTCCCTCCCCCTCGCCTTGCTGTCCACCACACCTCGTGTCGTCCAATTTCCCGGTCTTCATGTTCTCCTCGTTCTCCATACGGCCCTGATTATTTCTCCGACTCATCGCCTCCTGCCGCAAGCCTCCCTTTCTCCTCCCCGCTCATCAGCGCGTGCCTCCTTCATACTTATAAACCCAAAATTTCTTCTTTCATTGAACCATAATATTCTTTCCTTCCTCTTTTGCCTATCTCCTTAACTTACTATGACGAGCCCGAGGGACGATCGTATGTACGGAGCTGTTGCCAAAACACGCGGAAGCCCTCCCGGAGGGGATCCGCAAACCAGTGGTTTCTTTCAGACGGGACAGGGTGGGCGAACTGTGCTCCCTCCTCTTTCTTCAGCTTTTCCAACCTCACGTTCTCCAGGTCTGTTTTTTTACATAGTGTTCTCCCAATGTGCTCAACTTGTTCGACTCCGCCTACAGGGCCCGCAGACTATTCTAACACCTACTCGCAGCATCGCTCTTCCCCTCCAAAACCCGATCATATCCCGTCGGGTTACAATCCGTGGTCCACTGCCCCAACGCGTGCGTTCCCTCCCTCATCTTCTCCCCCTCTCTCCGCTCAAACGTCCTCCATGAACCAGCGACGGCTCCCCCGCAACATCCCTCCACTTATTATGAGCACTACGACAGATATCAACCACCGCCATACCCGGCATATCCATCGCGCGCTGCAACTACGATCCCAGCAGATCCCCAAGGGTCCCGTAAACTTCCTCCGCTCAGCGTCCCCGCGGCTGCCGTCAGGGATGACCGCTGGCAAGGCGCTAGTTACGGTTCGGTGGGACCTCACCTCTCCAACTACGACATTCGCTCCCCCACCGCAACCTATCCTCCCGAGTACGCTCCGTTCCAACCTCATACTTCCTATTCCTATCCTCCCGTACCCGATCCGCGCGGTCACACTACACAGCACCCTACTATGCACCACTCGCACGCATTATCTTTAGGTGGAGTATATTTGTCAGAGCGCGGCGTCCCTGCACATGTGGAGGCTCATGGCCCGTCTCCGTATGCTAGAGGCCATGTGACGAACACGGTACTCACTCAAGAGCCTGCTTCCGTGCTGGTCACTGAAGAACCCGTCATCAAGAAAAAGCGCAAGAGAGCCGATGCAGCTCAACTCAAGGTCCTCAATGAAACGTATGCTCGCACAGCGTTCCCATCGACAGAAGAACGTGCCGAGTTGGCGCGCAAGCTTGACATGTCCGCGCGAAGTGTTCAGATATGGTAGGTTACCTGGCATCCCTGTTTGACAAGGCTGACACCCGAAACGCAGGTTTCAAAACAAGAGGCAGTCGATGCGGCAAACCAACCGCCAGGCGGCAAGCTCTGCGGCGAGCGGGGGACACCAGCCCTTTTCCATGCAGTCTCAATCTGAAGACGTCGGACACTCGACGTATGGCGGCAGCCTGAGCCCCACCGCGCTCTCTACTCACGGTACTCACGGTACTCACGGTTTTATCCACCGCTCAGACTCGCGCGCAGTAGTGAGCGCTGACGCTCGTGCAGCTACGCAGGGTCACCGCGAGGATGATTCTCGCAAGTGGTCATCGGCTCGATACTGATCTCGATCGTTGGTCACATCTTGATTTCATCTCTTGCTAGATTGTCGTATACAATCCACTCTTCGGGATTCCTGCCATCTCAATATTCGCCAGGACAACGATCATTCATTATCATGTCTTTAACTTACACGTGTCCCTTAATATCGTACATATTCCATTTATACGCTAACGCATCATTGAAGGAACCTGGTTCGTCTCCTTGTCTTTTTCTCCTGTCTTTCTTTGTACGGAATAGTGTCTCGAATGTGACGTATGTACTTTTGGCGTCCGCAACTTTTCCTCTCGTGGATCAAGTGGGGATAGAAGTAAGTAGTACGTATTATTTGCGCGAAGCAGAAATTGCATGTTGCCGGAGCTTCGCGTTGGTTGATTTGGCGTTTCGAACCCTCGGATGAACAATTTACCCTGTACGACTAGATTGAAAAAAAAGAAGTCGTCTTGAGGCGTACGTTTTGGGTATCTGTCGACTTGGATCTCGACGACCAACGTTGCGATACGGAGATAGATCAACGGCATCGATAAGATAGATACATGAGGCCCTTTGTCATTTCGACAACCTTGTTTTTTCTTGCCGCATCACATCGACAGCATTTTTTCTTCTTTCTCGATTTGATTCTGGCCAGCGTACACACGGCGGCGCACAGCTACGACGCGAATGGGGCAGCGACGGAAAGAGAGCGCGCGATCTCGCTCGGTGGGGGATTGAGTGGGCATGCGCCGATATGGGCTTTGCGGTCGAGAGATGGGTGTCTGTGGGCGTTCGACCGGCCCGTGTTGGCGATCATGACTCGTTTTCTACATATCCGGCCGTCCGTTGATCACTGGGCGAGGGGCGGCTGAGCGGCGCGGCGGGGTCACGACAGACGGCCAGGTCGGCCAATTACATTCCGGTTTTCTACTGGAAAAGGCAATCTTGGATCGTCACCGATGCCGTTCTGCAGATGAAGACCCCAGACAGCACCACCCTCTAAGGATTATCGTCGCTCTCCGTATCCTCCGGCTTAGGCCCCCCACGCGTAAGCCAAGCCAACTTCCTCAGCCTCCTTCTCTCCTCCCGCGCCTTCATTTGGTTGCGTGTCATTTTCTTCTTCTTTTTCACACCAACTGCGTTCCCCGCAGCAACCCCGTCTTCTGCGCCGCTTACCGCAGGCGTCGCAGCGTTGGACACAACCGGACTCGTGACCTGCGAGCGGAGGGGCGTATTCGCTCCACTTCCTCTCGGCGATTTCGCATCGCCTAGCATGTCTTCAATCACAGCGCTCTTCCCTTTATGTGTCATTCGTCCACCTTCGATTTCCCAGACTTCAGAGCCTAATTTACTTAAATGAGCCAAAAATGAAACGCGGAACGTTCTGATGTATTACGCACATAACGAAGAGACGAACTCGTGGTTGTGGGATATGATCACCTGTGTACACGAGCCCATCAGCCTCGATCGAGGTCGGCGCAACTAGCCCGAAACATACGACTGCACCTGTCCAGTTCTTGATTGCGACCGCAAGCCCACCTAAGGCCTCACGATCCAAAAAATTGCTCGGTTCGTCGAGCACGCAAATCTACGTATAAACACTCAGTAACACCTCTGCAGAAATATCCCTTGCTACACACCTGAGGATTGTTCCATAGGCACGCCGCGATCACGAGTTTAATCTTCTGACCTTGTACCAATCAGTCAGCTGAATTGCGTCATAGCCAGGGCGTGTCTTACCTCCAGAAAGCCCGGATATCTCGTTGTATTGAGCGATATCTCCATCCAGCCCAATATCTTCGAGGTGCTTTCGTACCAGGTCTGAACGAGTTTCTCTCGCACCAGCACCCTCTCGAGAAGATTCTAGATCATCGAACTGTTGTACCAGCTTCCCAAACCCTTTGTCGAGAAGTTGATCTCGCGGGACCCATGTATTCCACTTGTGATCTAATCCACGCCACTTGATCTCGTACTGGAACGACTTCTTGAGCTTTTGACGTCCCATAATAAGCTAAGCGAGCCCGATCAGTCAACCATGCCTCACATTAATATTTCTCGATCAAACCTCTAGTTTGCGTTTAGACCCGTCTCTTCCCACCCATTCTTGGTCGAGAAGCGCATTTTCCTCATCTGTCAAAGCGCGGGTTACTTTCTCCAAGATCTCTCCTGACGACGTGGCAATGTCTCATCGTCACTACTCCAAAATAAATCGAGTCAAGTTGTCACCTACGATCGTGGCCGTCCTGGAAACGCCATTGAATATAACCAATGGGCGTTTTCTCCAGGTGACGCTCTATCATGTATATTATTAATTCATTGGCTCCATGGAAATCAGAAGAACTTACCAATGTGATGGGTTGCGTGCTGGGATACGTAACCTACCCGAAGGGCTGGATGTTTGTAGACCGTACCTTGTTGAGGGGCTGTCTCTCCCTGAACAGAGTTTACTCACAAAACAGCATCTTTTGCATGTGCACATTCACGTACAGTTAATAACTTGATTAAAGTTGACTTTCCAGCACCATTTGGGCCGATAATACCGACTCGGCTGAAAAGGAAGGAGAAAAGAAGACATTTGTGGTAGATAGAGCAACGGTGGCGGAAATGAAAGCTTACCTTGAAAGAGACAGCGCACAGCTAACGTTATACAGACTGGGTGTCGACCGCCCCGGGTAAGTGAATGTGCAATTTGTCATCTTGAGGATGGCGCGCGTGTTGCTCCTTACCCCCATTAAGGAACCAGGGGGTGGGAATGCGAATTTGATGGAGGTTACCTCGAGAGTGTAGTAAGACCTAGCCTCCGGATGCTTTTCCACAAACGCCGAGAGATTTCCAGGATAGTAAACGAGCTAAGGAGAGCCAAGTCAGCTCACTGCGGCGAGCGAAGTAGAAGAAATCACCTTTTTGGATTCGTAGTGAATTATATCCGTCGTAACGTTATCCAGGAATCTTGGGAGCATCCGTCAGTCTCCTCCTTGGCAGAACATCACAATGGATACTCACCCCGAGTCGTGGCTGACGATGAGACATGTGACATTTCCCTGGGCTACAAGCCATTGTTCTAACCAAAGCACAGAAGCACGGTCGAGCTATAAATCGAGGAACACATGAAACCGGGAACTACCCGAAATAACGCAAGACGACATACATGGTTCGTGGGCTATTTTTGCAGTAGTACAAGTCAACTAGAGTAGATTATTAATTATAAGAAAATGACACGGACCTCGTCAAGAAGAAGCAGGTCTGCATGATACAGCATCGCACGGGCAAGCTCCAGTTTCATTTTCCAGCCCCCTGAAAGTCCGCCGACGATATCGGCCTGCCTGGCATCATCAAACCCAACCTCAAGCAGCTGATCCCTGATCTTCGACCTTGGCACATCCTTGAGCAATTTGTCTGGGAATATAAGTCAATGATTTGGATGATGCGTTTGGAGAACGACCTACCCGAAGCCACGAAGTCCAGAACGGACAGGGAGGTATCCTCACCTTGGAGCGCATGTTCTACCATAGCACACCGCACCTGATCCTGTGGTGGAAAGTTCTCCACCTTCCCATCACGTAGCTGACGCAAGAGGGTCGACTTCCCCGATCCATTCGCTCCCAGAATGCCGTATCTCCGCCCACGGAAGAGGCGAAGAGTAGTGTGAGAGAGAAGCAAGAGTGCACCGTATGCAAGCGAAAAAAGTGTATCGCACAGCAACTCGCCCTCTTCGTCGGGCCCACTTTTCACCAACCCATATTTTGCCTGGAAGGTGACGGAAATGACAAAAAAGAAGTCATAATAAACCAAACTTACTTGCTCGACGGCGTGCAGATGTGAGCGAACTCTCTGGGAAAATGTCGCTGCTTCCTCTTCCCCCAACCACGGCTTCACGTAGGGCCCAATACATCGATTCCATTGAGATTTCTCAAGAAAACGTTTCTGATAGACTAGGTCCGCTACCATGGACGCCTGGAATTGGAGGGACCATGTCAACAAGGTACGCCCCGCCGAGGGTTGATAGGGCTCCATTGCCGACCGCGATACAAGGTTGTCGTCCAGTAGACTGAGCAAGATCTTGAATATCTCAGCCGTCTCAACATCCAAATCTCGTGAAGGAGGGGGTCCACTGGACGACGCGCCTGACTTCGAAAGCGTATTTAACGCAGTCTCTGCAAATGCACGGACCTAGCAGGGCTAATAAGAAAGTACACGCGGTGACATCCTTCAACTCGATTGCTAACCTCGGGAAATGCAGCGCTGTCCGCGATTTTTTTGACACCATCCACAAGAGGGCTCAGATACCGCGCGGCAACCTGCGGATTTCTCACGAGTTTCACGAGATTGTCGATGACTACCACAGTGCGCCGTTGAACCTCCATGCTCCGGTCGTTCAGGGCCCGTATGAGCAACGGTACGAGGACCGCAAGAGCGGGTGCAGTCACCTCGGCGACAAAAGTGGTCGATGAAAGTGCCTTGATGCATGCAGGAACCGTGTCGGGATTAGACATACATTTCACCAGGGCGGGCACATGAGGCGCCAAGTCCGGGTTCGCAAGCGTGTTGCAGAGTGAAGTGGCGCATTTGACGGCCGAACTGGCAACCTATCGAGTCGTCAAAACGTGCTGCCAAGTACTACCCAGACAAAGTACCTCTTTCTTTGTGTCGTGCATTGCAAGCTCGACTTTTGGGAGTATATGTCCCAACTCATCGGCAACGGAATCTTTGGCGGTCGACACAAAGCTCTTCAATGCGTCTAGTGCCCCCACCTTTGTTTGCCATTTTCCATTTTCCAGGACGCCTTCTAGGCTTCTGAACACGACTCTCGTTGCCTCCGGAGGGAAAAGTTGCAATATGGCCTTGGTCGCGGTGGCGGCTGCAGTTCGCACCACTTCTCCCTTGTCGGCATAGAGATCAAACAAGATGGGGAGACTAGGGAGTAGGAACGGTGCGCTATAGGGTCCGAGGACAACGGGTAGTGACTGGAACGCAATCGCAGCAGACTCCCGTTCGTAGCCTGATTTTTTATTGAGCGCAAAGGCGTGCAAACTTGAAATTACATCTTTATCGCTGAAAATTATAACCGGCAATCGTTAACCAACTCGATCGTCGACGATCAGGAAAAGCGACGGACATGAGTGTCTCTACTCCAGCCTTTGAAACAGCAAGCGCCAGCTTATCTGCTGCTGCTTTGGCATCTGTGAGAGTAAGCTGCACTTGCGTTTCCACTCTGCTTCTGAGCGGACTCACCCGGCCCCGTCGGCGCTGAACGCAGCAATTCGAGAATTGATGCGAAGTCAGCATCAGTTGGTTCATTCGTGGGGGTGGGAGACATTGACGAGTACAGTCGGAGGGATCGTTGGGTATCGTAGATTAAAGTGATGATATGTTTGCTTCCGGTCTATGGGCGAGACTGCAGTCTATAAAGGTTGTAGTGCAGCTGCCAGGTGCCAATAGGACTTGGGGAAGGTGCCGTGCTCCAAGTGGTGGTATCGGGTGAGATCTATAAGCTTGAATGCTGGCACGAAGTGTGGCGGCGCCGGTCTCTTGTATCAGCACCCTCCTCGGGTAATTAACGAACGTTTGAGCGGTTGGAACGAGCGAATTCAGGCAAAGTCGGCGCTTGGCAAATTTCAGATCTGACAAATGGGGTCATCACTACTAGTGGTCCATACTACGTCTACGCGACTTTAGTCCTCTGTACTGCGATGATGAGTCTGAGCACTAGATCGTCCCATTCCGTAGGTTGTCAAACTGGCTGCGTTCATACTGCAGCCAGTTGGGGCTATGATCGAGCGGTCCCATCGCATCCTTCACGATCCTTACCAAGCTCTGTCCAGGAACTGGGTCCTTGCCGGGTCCAGCCTCCATACCTTCCCTGTAACCACCCTTGTCACCGCTGAGCTCCCAAAACATACTGCCACCGAGTCCCTGCTCTCGGATCCACCAGCCCTTTATCGCACCGATCTGCTCGTTGTCAAAGCTGATCATCTCCTTCTTTTGATAATCATACGACCAGCTTGCAATCCTTTGATCATCCTTGAAAATGTAGGACCCTGGGAGGGGGAGAACTCGATAGTCGTAGACCCCTTGCTCCCAACTTCCAGGACCAAGGCCAGAGAAGGGTGTCCCAGGTCCGGCAGTGTTCATGAAGCTTCTACCATATAGCGGAATCCCTAGTACCAGCTTCGTTCTCGGGACACCATTGGAGCTATACCACTGGACGGCGTCTGCGGCATTGATCGGGGGACCATAGGTAGTGGCTTGGTGATTGGCGACCGTGTCCCAAGATCCGGCTGCACGCAGGTGTCATCATGCGTTCGTAACTTGACACCATGACTTACAAAAGTCGTATGCCATCAGGTTCCAAAAGTCGAGATAAGGATCCATTCCACGAATATCTAATTTTCTGTAATTGTCTGGTCCACATGGCGCAGCGATCTAGAAGCTGTTAACTAACGCACTCCTTGCAAGCTAGCACTCACAGTGAGCAAGAACTTGTGGTGGATACGCTTGCTGTATGCGTGTTGGTCTAGAGCATGCCGGAGTTCCCTCAGAAGCTCACGGTAACCAGCTGCCTGTTCGGGATTGGACGGATACTCGTAATCAACATCAAGGCCATCTAAACCGTAGTCCTCCAACAGCCTAACAGCAGACTGTACGAAATTATAGCGTGCCTGAGGATTGATCACGACGGGGTGAAAAGAAGGGGAGTATGTCCAGCCTCCGATGGAGAGAAGGACCTTGAGATGCCTGTGCTGCTGCTTCAGCTTATAGATAGCTTTGAGGTTACCATAGAGGTTGTTCCCGACTTCATTCCAGGAGTCGCCGGCATAATGTATATCTTTGTCGGCCCAAACGTCGGACAAGAAAACTTCGCCTGTGTCAGCTCTCACATTGGCGAAAGCGTAGAGGATGTGTCTGATTGGTGTGAGTGTTGTGGAACGTTGACGAGATTGAGACGTACGTCAAGTCATGCACAGGGATCAGGGAGGGCGGAAACTTGCGCCCGTAGATACCCCTGCGAGCAATTAATCCGAGGTGCCAGACGACTAGAGAGACCTACCAATTAACAAAGCTGGCCATGTGAATGAGCACAAGCGAAGTGGGCAAGACAGGATGACACTTACTAGGCAACGCTGTATTTCCCGTCCATCTCTGCTGGTGAGGGCGTCGGTGAAACGATTACCTCGGTCGACGATAAAGGGAGTGATGAATCTGGCGATGTCTCCACCGGTTGATCGATGGTTTGGCTGTTTGGTAACGGAGGACGGACGGAATAGTGCTGGTAAGCCCTGTACGCAGCAGCGAAAGATATGATACAGAGAAGCGGAACAAGGTATTTACGGACGGACGAGCGGGCGGGCTGTTGGACGGCTGCGGGGTCCGAAGGGACTGGTTGATATCCGATGGAAGACATTAGGGCGAATAAATACTAAGCACTACATTCCAACCTTTTGTAGTGACGTCAAATTACAATACGACAACATGTACGACACGTTTACAATGTCCAACGAGGCGCGTCGTCCTCAAGTAAAACGAACAAGGAAGTCATCACAGTAATCGAGTGACGACTCCAAGGCCCTGTTAGAACCCGTGAGTAAAGTGCACGCCGGGGTTTCACGCCCAACACTGACCTTTGTCTTTCCTTCTCTAAATAGTAGCTTCATTCCAACCTTGATAAACTCCGGGTGTGATATAAACTCAAACTGTACCGTCGCACGATCTCCCGTGCGCAGCACGCCCTGTGGGTGATCCATAGACACAATCCGGACGGTCTGTCGGACAGCCTGCAAGTCATCAGTTATCTGAGATTGATCATCGGCACTCTCGACTCACTCCACAGTGAAGCATGGCCTGAAAGATTGGAGTCAGCTGACTCATAAGCAGAACGAGACATGAAGACACCTACCTGATAGTTTCGCTGCATAGTAGTATTGTGGCTGTAAATCGTTGTCATCATTCCAACAATACCAGCTATGCATGGGCTTACTATAGAATAAGCACCTGTCCTTCAAACCGAAGCGAGGCTACAAGGAGTCAGGTTCGCCCTGTGAAGAGCAACATTTTTCCTCACCTTTCGGAGGAATGTCGGATTTGTGTACTATAACCATCCCTTTCCTGACTGACGCACGTTTGACTCGCTTCAGTGCCAACGCTACGCACTGACCAGCTTCAGCTGAGGGTACATCCGCTCTATTCCGCGTTATCAAACTACTCATTCAACATCCATGATGCAGACCACAAACCGTTTCCTTTGCATGCTACGAACAACAGTTTGCTGAAAGTTGCCATTGGAGTCGGGCCCAAACAAAACCAGATCACCTGTCTTCACTCTGCCGCTGTTAAGAATACCATTGACTACTGTGCCGACGTAGGGCACAGACCAAACTTCGGTCACAGAATACTGTAACAAGTTAACCAAGCTTCGCAGACGAGTCAACTAAAGTCACCTCTAAAGGTTGATCAATTGCAAAAATCTCGCGATTGGTATCGGAAGGGGGTAGGAGATTCAGGAACGTGCGAAGCTGCAATACGAATGAGTCAAAGTTTATAGAAGAACATGCTTGACCGACATAGTCCAGACCATCCCCCGTAACGTTCGAGATTCGAAAGATTGGACATAGCCTGGAGTGACGTCAGCGAATAAACAAGCAATAACGCTCGCACTGACTTGCGGTGTATAAAAAGGCTCGTCAGCTCCACTGCTACCTCTGTTGAGTTGACAAATACTGGCACCTTCCTGTGAACTACTGAGATATGTGATAGCACAAGTTAACAAGAAGAGTTACCTGCATCCAGGACTCCTCAGGATCTTCACAACTTGATTGGTTGTCTCAGCAAGGATGTTACGGGGTGTCATGTCAATCTCGCGGGATTTCAACATTACGCATGGGCAATGTTACAGCTCCTGACCTTTGTGATACAAACAATGATGGGGACGTTTAAGGCCAGTGCTATTGCTAGATGCTCTTTGGCCATCCCGATAAGGCCCGCGTTTGCGCCAATCATTAGCAGGACACAGGATGGTGCACCGGATGTCAGTCCGTAAAGAGTGGTCTTCAGATATCGCTCGTGACCAGCCAAATCTGTGGAATTATTATAACTGGGTGGGGATAATTGAAGAATAGGACATACCACTAAACGAGACGATCTTTGCTGAGCGTGCGGAGATCTCGTCCCAACCCAGCTTATCGCGGCGTGCACCCTCAAAATCATGAGGACCCGTCGCACCCGGCAAGATCGGGACTCCAGACACCGAAAACCCAAGAATCTATGTAGATCTCATGAGAAAGGGCCAACCTAACCTTGTGATGATACTGACCTCCATGCCAACGCTAGAGGTTCGGCCAGTCTCTACCTCGTGTTTATGTCGGAACAGTGTTACTCGAGCTCTGCCCCTCCCATCATCAAGAGCACCTATTAATATGATTCAGAGAGTGCGGAAGGATGTTGTCCATTAAAACTACCTCGAGTTAGCACACCGAGCGTAGTAGACTTTCCCGAGTCGACGTTCCCAACCACGGCGCAGCGAACTTCCGTGGTCACAGCAACGCTCAGAGGTGGCAAACGGAGTAGGAGAGTGACTCGCGGATGCGAGCCTCCGACGCGGAGTAACACCGAGGCCTGATCAATAGTTTGTAGTGAGATCGGGAGAGCGTCAAAGCTGTGATAGGACTCGTACTTTCCCTCCGATATCATTTTGAGTCCCGGAAAGTTTAATTGCGAGTTCGTCCACTTCCTCTTGCGTTCGACCAATACCGGTCCAGCCTGGAGCACTTTCGATCTGCTCCCCGCTGAAGAGTAGATCGAGTGGTGGGCGGTGACCTATCCGAAAAACATACTCCCCTTGGAAGTGGGTCAAGAGTGATGCCAGCGCACTTCGCGCCTGCTCGTCGTCGTGCGCAGCAAGTAAGCTCTGTAGAGATAAAGATGCAAATAGACTCATCTGCGATGACTGATCAGCGACTCACCAGAATCTGCTCCTCCTGTTCGTATGGACGCAAGTCAGCGTTGTACCTTGTCGTATCCGCGTCCGATGCGCTGGCTGCACCGGCTTCGCGGCGTTGTCCATCGGAGGGTGAGACATGGACGCCCTGCGTGTGTTGCTTGGCGCGTTCCCGAGCATGGATTTCCTCGATTTCAGCCTGAAAGTTCTTTAGGGCAGTCATGAAGGTGGATAGTCGTGGATGAAATAAGAGCGAGCTGTTCTGAAAATATTCCGCATAGGCTTGACTACTGTGTAGCGGAGGAGATAAGAGCTTTAGGCAAGAGGGCACCCGTCAGATTCCGGACACTCACTTGGTTTGGTTGTTGCGCCAAAGTCACCTTTCAGATCCAAGGAGGAGTCATACGTGTGACAAGACGAGTCACCTCGGCAATCCGCTAATAGCAAGGCCAGCACGACTGCTAGACATGTCGTATTACCGCTTTGTAGTGCCTGTAGCACCCTTGAAAGACTCGTCTCGACTAAATACAAGTCTACGAAAGGGAGAACTGCAAACCCTGTGGTCTGAGCGTGGAGGTGACACTTCGAACTTCACGCGTTCATGGCTTTGTGGTCGTGTTTACTGGCGGGCGAACGAACTCCCGACACACCACAGTAAACTCGACAGAATCCTGCCATCATGGAGACCAACTCGGCGCCGCCGTCAAACGGCGCCCAACATGCAAACCTGCGCGCACTACGCGGTACGCAACCCGGTCTGCTCGATTCGTCGCAGCCCTCTCGTCTCCTACGATTCCCGGACTCTAAACTACATTTCGCTTCTTTCGATCCCAAGACCGCGCTTTCAGAGGAAGCTAGCACCCTCAAATCCAGAAACTCGGGAAACCTGGTGCCTCCCAAACGCATCATCATCGAATCCACCTCAAGAGGTGCGACTTTTTGGCGGTTCGTGCCACGAGCGCGTCTCGAAGAGGGTGCACAAGACGAAGGCGTCTGGCCACGCGTTGTTGACATATGCGGGTAAGCAGGACGAAAACGTTGGACGGTCCGACCAACGCGACATTCACCTATCGAAATTCCCCAGTGAAAAGGTTCAATGCTACCAGGAACAGTGGGAAATATACAAACTCGACCCTCAATACCGGTGTGCCGTGTATCCTTGGCCCAAATGCTCCACTGTTACTCGGGTCGAACCACCAAACCAAGACTTCGAGACCGCTGGTTCCTACTCGGGCAAACGATCGCGATCGTCATCTCCGGGGACAAGCGAACCGACAGGTCAGAAGAAAGCCCGGTCCCGACCACCAGACGAAATGTTCGAGTCTGACTCCGATCCGGACGAGGTCGAGGTCGAAAATATGATCATAGACGAATCCTTTCCGCAAAAACCGAGGTCTAGTCGAAGACACGATCTGACTAGCCGGGAGAAACTCACGAAAGCAAGACTTAACAGGTGGGCAAAGAATAGGATGGCCCACGAAAAACGAGTTCAAGATATCACTGCTCCTGCAGACGGCAGTTTCTCTATGCGAGTTGATAGCGATGATATCTTTCCTTCCCAAAGTACCCCGTGGCCGGTCAAAGAGAATGCAAAGCGCAAAGGTTAGTTTACGAAGGCGGATCCCGGTCGAGCCTCCTTACATGGACGTGTGCTCTAGGCGATTTATTCCCGGAATCCGATAATGACAGTGACCGAATGTCGTGTGATCATTACCCGCATGGGCACAAACGAGCCCGAACTTCGTTTCCAGGGGCCATGAACCGTGGCCATATCCGGCCCAACAAGAGGCGGCTACGCCAGTATGTAGACCTCAACCGACAACACCAGCAAAAGAAATTTGCCGATTCTTTGCGTTCTGCTTTCGCATCTCAAGGTCTATCAATTTGCTCGATAACTTGACTGTTTGTTGACATGATTATACAATCAGTGTCTGAAGCAAAGGCCAGCACCACGGAAACACAATCTCAAGGAACGGACGCCCCGCTGCCGAAGACCGATCGCTCTCATGAGGCCGGAATCGCTGAGTCTATTAACAAGATGCGCGAGCTTGAGAAGGACCGACCCCTATGGGAAGCAGAACGCAAGAAGAGGGAGGCTCGTGAGCGCGCTGAAGAAGAGGAGCGACGTGCTAAGGCAGAGCGGCGACGCAAAGAAGAAGAGCAGCGACAGAGACAACAACGTGAAGCCGCCGAACAGGCAAAACTGCTTGCGCAACAAGAAGCGGAGAGGCGTGCGCGAGAAGAAGAACTTCACGAACGCGAAAGCCGTCAGCGGCGACAGAGGCAGCGATGGGAGTCCGGACCGTGGACGACCCACAGGGCGCTAGAGCGCTATCGAATGCTGTCCGACGAGTTCGACGCAACCAAGTTTACGTCAGGACGATCGGTCACCTTCCACGACATCCCGTGGCCTGTACTACATGCGCCATCGCGTTTAACAGTCGAGGATGTTGACTGGTCAGCGGTCGAGACCTTTTTTGCGACAGTCAAGGTTCATATGCGACTACAGGATTACAGAGAGTTCGTTGAGAAGAGTCACCGGAGATTCCACCCAGACAGGTGGCTGGCTCGCAAGATATGGGCAGCAGTAACGGACGAGGTAGAGCGGGGTTACCTGGAAGTTGCCGCAAACACAGTAGCGCAGGCTCTAACGCCGATCTGGAGAGCTGCGAAGGAGAAGTAATTTAGGTTATCTATTCCCGATACTGCCTGAACGAGTGCTAGGAGCGATGTTATATGAAGTCCGACCCAAGGTCACTTACGGTACACTACTGTAGTCTTCACTTTTCAATTTATAATACTCGGAGGAGACCGCGACTTCACTATCACTGGATCTAAAACCCCGCGGTGTCCACACGTCAGACTGGGCATCTGTGGAAAAAGGACCAACATCCCCTCCCCGATAGATCTGCCGGTAGGACACGTTGGGCGGCAGTGTGAAGGAAAAAATTATTCTGGTCCGTCACATTGCAAAGTCTCACACACGAGACTCAACAGCTTGTTCACAAGTCGCAACCTTGGGAGATCTTATATCATCGCCATCGGAACATTCAAGCTGACTGTCTCTGGGAACCGACGGAAGACCCTCGAAACGCTCGACTGTTAGGCGCACTCAGCTCTTAGCGAGCCAGCTCACGAGTTCAGCCGGCAGCCTAATCCCAGCCCGCGGGTGCAGTCGGGACAGCAATACACATGCAAGATTGTTAGCAACAGGAACAGCCTACGGTCGGTTACACACTCGCTGATACTGGCCGAGCTGAGGTTGAACGTTAAGGCTCCGAGGACCAAGCTAAGAAATCATCACACCTCATACGCGGGGCGATGGTGTAGGATGCCGCAGTGCGTGGATGATAACTGCAAGTCCAAATCAAGGCGCCATCGTCCCCTGCTTTCCCGGACCCAGAGCAGAGTTGTCAGAGGTTTTTCCCTTGTCCCCTTGTCTACCATCAAGTGACGCAGTGACAGCTGAGTAATGCTATCCAGCGGTCTAGAAGTAGACGCCGTCAGACTAGTGCTTCTTCACGGCAGGGCAACCAAGTGTGTCAGCTGATTGTCGTCACGATTGCTCTCGCCCTCGTCCGGACCCAAATTACGGAGTTTGATACCCATCTATGAGATGGATCTCATAAAAGTGCGCCCACCGCATCCATGCGAACCCCCGCTTAGTCACATCGAGTGCCCGTAGGAGAGTCGTATAAAGACAATCCTGGTGGGATCGCATTTTCCTCGGCGATTCCTCCTCCCTAGACAGACGATTTCTTGTGGCCTTCACGATGGCGGACGTCCCTTCCACCCTCAAGCCAGCAGAGACTGCTGCCGTCCTTATCGAGATGGCTGTAGCAAAACACAACACTCGCTGGGACAAGACTTTCATTAAAGCCGTATGTTGCTTGCGGCCTTTTATCTTCCGCTTGATAACATGCATATATCAGGTGTTAGCTGGAGTCATGCTGTCATTTGGTGGTCTGTTTGATCTCATCCTCTCAGGCGGCTCTCCAGGGATCGCAGCCAGCAATCCTGGTCTCGTCCGAGTTATCGGGGGATTTTTATTCCCGGTCGGTCTCGTAATGTAATCAAATGTGACGGAAGCGCTAGACCCATGCCCACCTTACGCTTTACAGGATCATACTACAAGGATTTGAACTGCTCACGAGTAATCTCATGGTAAGCCTTTTAATGTTATCGATGGTCACAAGTTCTGAATCATCGTAGACCTTCCCTATGGCCGCTCTAAAAGGTGCAATTCCGTGGTGGGGCGTTCTAGTCAACTGGATCATAGGTAATGCATTTCTTCTCTGGTGGGCATGACGTAGCGTTTGATGATCTTCCGTGTAGTCACCTTCGGTAACTTGGTCGGGAGCTTGTTCTTTGCGGCTATTCTTGCGAGATGTTGGTTAACGGTCTACTCTTGCTCTATTCTCACTAAGTACTTGTCGCATGCAGACGATGGTCTTACCACCGAGCAACCGTATGTCGGTTATATCAGGACCTTTGCCATGTATGTATGCCCGTCACTCTCCTGCTGTGCGAATTCGCTTACATTTCTTCAGTGGAAAAGCCGTAACCCCGGCGTGGCATCAAATCTTCCTGAGAGGCATTGGCTGTAACTGGCTGGTTTGTATTGCAGTCTGGGTAAGCCCACACAAAAATATATGGGAGCTCTTCATTCATTGTTTTGGCAGCAAGCTACGGCGGCCAAAGAGACGTTCTCAAAGATCATCGCCACCTGGTTCCCAATCTGGGCGAGTCAAAAATACGTCTGGGGGTTCGTACGCTGATTACTTGTGATCAAACAGGTGTTCGTCACATGTGGCTTCGATCACGGCAAGTCCATTTACCCAGGGCTTCCAGCTCCGGCTCATGATTACCATAGTCGTTGCCAACATGTTCTCACTGCCATTGGCCATCATGCTTCACGCCGATGTGAGTAATCCTCGTTCCTCCCGGCACTGAATTGAAACTCATCCTTATTTCTCAAGCTAACAACCGATTACTATATCAGAAAGTAAGCTGTACATTCCAGCTATAAATTTAGGTAATGGTGAACCAATCTGACTTGTTCGTAGGTCTTTGATCGCATCGTATATCGGAAACATCGTTGGTGCCCTCTTTGTCGCCCTCCCAGCAGTGTATTTCTACCTTGACGACTGGAAAGCCGGGGGATTGCGCGACGCCGAGGAAGCGCACATCGAAAAAGATTCGCGCGCTTCATCCCAGTAAGGTGGACATACCAAACCGTACTCGGGGTTCTTTCACGGGCTTCCCGTCACATTCCTAACCACAGATGACGTTCTTGGACGGCAAGCCACGATATATATACCGTACTGTTACTGTTTTTTCTCTTCCTCCACACTGTAATTGCGTTGGGGATATGATGACGATGACGCTACCCGACAACGTTTCTACAATGTGTTCTGTAGTTCACGTGATTTTCCTTGCGATGTGTCGATATTAGGGTTAAATGGACGATGTCAATGGAGTTACTCAGCTAATGTTTGTTTTCTCGATCGTAAACTTAAATCGTAAGTCGATTAGTCTCCCCGTCGGGTACTATCCGTTACCCCCAGCCGGCAGTCACAAATCGTCACGCATTGTCACAGCACTTGACTTTAGACTTAGCATCTGAGTCATGAAAGTGATGTGACTACGATTTATTTGATGTATCGAATGTATCTACATATTATCCACCTTGGATTATAAGTCTGTGAATAAGGATAGGTTGAAGGAGTGTTATAGGACATGCCATAAGGAACATGAGTATTGTGACGTAGCACTCGACGACAACAACGAGAACGAGAAATCCAGCATGGTCTGGCCAATTTGGAACCAGGTTGTCTGAGTCATTTGGCAGGGCAAAAGACTCCACCGGTGCCGGTACTGGCGCTGCCATAGTCACAGCCACAGACCGTTTGCGTGACTCGGAACTGCCAAGAGTCCGCTGAACCATGGCTCGTCTGCTCGTTGTAGATTTTCTGCAAGGTGGTCCTTGATTGCCTTTGTGAGTTCAGAAACAGTACCTTCCATTGACAGCGAGAGGGCACCAGCGAGAGCGACAAGAAGTGCATTTGGGGTCGAAATGGTGTGGTTTCTGCGCTGATGGTCTCGTTAGTTCCATTAGACAGTTGCCCAACAGCAAGATCAATTCAGGCCTCATATCCTGAGTCTCTCGTAGAAGCTTGCTGTCTTCGATGGCCTGCCATTGCTAGCGACTGCTGAGCGTAACCGAACGCACGATCATTGAGTACGTGCGCAAATCTGTCACGCGTAGCCAAACAGATTTTGGGCTCCGCTTCGGCATACGTTCGGCAAGTGACAACTACTGTGACAAACAGCCCCTTCACGATCTCGAGAACTACTGCATTGATTTCATTCATTCAACTTGGAAAATGTAGGTAGAGTATAGGAACTGAGATGTAGAAAGTTGGATGGTGGAAAAATCATATATTTGGTAGGGTGCCGACTTGGGGGTAGGTGCCGACTCCGGGGTAAACTATGTCGTTCAGGATGGCGAGGAGCGATCTCACGGCGGAATGGTTCCACCGCGGGGACCGTATGGCAACGACAAAACACATTGAACTCATGAAAAGACCCCGGTGCCCGAGCGACCTATGGGAAGGCTATTATAGGCTCGCACGCCTCGAGCAGGAAGCCTCCCTCCTCCCCACTCGTTCTACCCACATCGCAACCGATCTATCCGGGGTCGCGCCCCTGCACATGCAGGCCACTACGTGGATTGGCCAACTCCCTTGATAGGGCTTAAGATCGGTAGCTGGTGCCCTAAACGGTCTCAGAAGGGCAAGCGGTCGGGGTAGCGGCAGCCCCTGACGAGAGCTTTCGCACCGCACCCACCATTTCTTTTACCCGCCCTTACCTGTACTGTAAATGGCTCGCCATGGTCTGGCTCTAATCCTCGGAGAGGAGCGCCTGACGGACAGCACGACAACCTGAGCGTCCCTCTTTGCACACAGTTCCCCGGTTGCGACCCTTCGGGTCACAACCCCCCCATATCCAGACGACCCCGACCAACCGTGGGAAGTAGTTAGGTCTTCTCAGAAGAGCAAAGCGAGACGCCTCTCACTGGTAGGTACCAGAAGCGAAACTTTGGGAGTGTTCTTGTTCTCGACAAGGTGCCGCGTCAGGGTTGGAATAAGATTTCTACCTGCCGAGTCACCGGCCACGATGGTATTAGAGGGAGAACGTTCATATGGCAGCAAGTGCATCTAGAGTAGCCAGGAAAGGGCCTTGCTCGGGGAGTTGGCCAGCAGACATTCCAACGAAAGAGCATGCGACGCGGAGTTATCCACTGGCGGCTCTACGAGAGTGGTGTCATGGGCATTAGGCTTAGGGTACACCCTTCGAGGTGGGGAGTCCGGTCAATCCAGACAGCCTACGATGCCACCTGTTCTACTCATTGCGAAAACCAAGGAGTCGAATTTGACAACCGGATCAGAACCGTGAGCTTAGAAGGCGATGCGGTGGCCAGTGGTCAGTACTGTCAGTAATCTCACCGCAGCTCAATCTTGCGACCCTCGGCGTCAGGGACTGATGTTGCCTGTCTCGAGAAATTTACATGCTGTGCGGGTAGATGCCTAGCTGAACCTCTGCGATCAACTCTGGGTAGTTTCGCGTCCTGTGGGCGGTTCCTGAGCATTAATTGGCTGGCCTTGTACCAAAGGAAACCACTATGGTATTCCCGCCAGGACGATGGTTGTGTGCCAGTTCAAGCAATCGTGCCAGAAGATTGCGCAGCGTCGTCAGAAAGGGAAGGTGGCCAATTCGTGAGGGGCTCCCTAATAGTGTGCGTCAAAATGAGATTATCGAGGAGTTGTCAGATGCGTACTTCCTGACGTCCCAAACGTTCTCACTGCTTTTTCCGAGTCGTCTGGTGGCCCACCATTCCGCACGCCGGCGGATCCAGGCATCTCTCTTGGCTCCCGATTCCATCGATTTGAGACTCATGCAGAACTTGAAGTCCTCCATCTTGTCATGGCATTCGGACATCCGCCCGTATCGGTAGATAGATTTCACCTGGGATCCCAAGACTGTACAAGACACGTGAGGTGGAAGAAAGCAGAGACAGCCAGCTGGGCACGCACCATGACAGAGGAGAAAACCGTCCAGAAGAGACATGCATCCAGGAATATCGTCCGTGGTTGGATGCACCTTGCGCAGGTACTCCTCCTCCTGCCTCACTGCCGTCTGCCAGTCAGCCGCCATGCTGCAACTGACCACAAATAAGTAGTAAACCTTGGTAGTATTACACGCTTTGAAACTCAGACTGCGTTTTAGACGCGTCGCGACGCGCCATTCACATCTCATTGTAGCCATCATCATGGTGAGCAGCGTTTCTGTCCTCGACCCAGACGCCTCTCAAGTCACGGTCTCAGACACCAAGGCGCAACAAGCGTGCCAGGTCGCCCGGAATACCCAGCAGTTCGCCCGCTCCAGTTCCCATACCCCAAAGGCGCGACTCCTCATCCTCGTTGCCCCCTTCGTCTCCTCCAGCCCCATTCTCGGACACCGACGATAG
Organism: Tylopilus cf. leucomycelinus; assembly: GCA_038089455.1. Lineage (NCBI taxonomy): Eukaryota > Fungi > Basidiomycota > Agaricomycetes > Boletales > Boletaceae > Tylopilus > Tylopilus cf. leucomycelinus. The sequence goes on from JBBPKV010000033.1 coordinate 40,004, forward strand.
CCTGGATGAACGCGACGCAGTGAGGGATCTGGAAAATGACGAAGAAAACGATGAAGGCGAAGATCTTTTCACAGATGGCATGGAGGAGTGAGTCTATGCAAATATCATGTCCCTCTTGCTTATCATCCGTCGATCCACAAAAGAGATTATGCTGCCAATGAGCTTCTTGATCACTATTCTGATCGAGATATCGATGACGAAGGAGAGCATGAGGAAATATCTGGCGCTGCGCGTAGGGCCGCGGAAGCGAAAATGGATCGAAGAGATCGTTTAGAGCGCAGCGGTAGAGCAGGAGCTCGTGCTGCAGCCAGGAGTCGTGCTCCTCGATTTCTGGAAAGCGACGACATGGATGACGAAGATGCTTTGGATGGAAGACTTGGTGTAGTTCGGATGAAGCGACGTACTCGTCGTCAGTACGATGAACGCAGAGATTTGGACGATATGGATGGACTAGACGATGTTATGTGCTCCCTACAGAGTGGTCACTGTTGCTGATGACTAGCTTAACAGGAAATTCCCTTGGAACAACTGAGCGATATCAAGGCAAAGTCAATTGTCGAGTGGATAGCCAATGATCGTGTTCGCCGCTCAATTGTCAAACATTTCCGCCAATTCTTGATGACTTATGTGGACGAGAACGGAAATTCAGTATATGGTCAACGTATTCGTAACCTTGGAGAGAGTGGGTGAACGTGTAATGAGCTTACCAATTCTGATGGCCCTCCTCCAGCGAATTCTGAATCACTCGAAGTGTCATATCTCCATCTTGCAGTCTCGAAGCCCATCCTTGCTTACTTCCTCACCAATTCTCCTGCAGCAATGTTGACAATTTTCGATGAAGTCGCACTGAATGCAATCCTTGTCTACTATCCATCCTATGAACGCATTCATTCCGAAGTTCATGTTCGTATCGCCGATCTTCCGCTCAGTTCATCCCTTCGCGACCTTCGCCGCTCCAATTTAAACAATCTCGTACGAGTGTCCGGTGTTGTGACTCGGCGAACGGGGGTCTTTCCTCAGCTGAAATATGTGAAATTTGACTGTCGCAAGTGTGGTGCCGTTTTGGGCCCGTTCTACCAAGATGCAACCAAGGAAGTGAAGATCAGTTATTGCCCTAACTGCGAGAGTAAAGGCCCCTTCCCGGTCAACTCTGAGCAGGTGAGTCGGATGGTGGTTTTCACTGTTTACATTGACGCGCTCTTTTCAGACAGTATATCGCAATTATCAGAAAATGACCTTGCAAGAATCCCCAGGGTCAGTTCCACCAGGACGTCTCCCAAGGCATCGTGAAGTCATCCTTCTCTGGGATTTAATTGACCAGGCGAAACCAGGGGAAGAAGTGGTGTGTATCTTAGCTACCAGTTCTCGATTATTGGTCGGGTCTGACTTAGAGATAGGAAGTGACCGGAATATACCGGAACAACTTTGATGCATCTCTCAACTCTAAGAACGGTTTCCCCGTCTTCTCCACCATCATTGAAGCAAACCATATTAATAAAAAGGAGGACCTCTTCGCCGCGTTCAGGCTTACAGAAGAGGATGAAAAGGAAATCCGAGCCCTCGCTCGGGATGAACGCATTCGGAAGCGGATCGTCAAATCTATTGCCCCGTCAATATACGGCCATGAAAACATCAAGACTGCCATTGCCCTCTCCCTCTTTGGCGGCATCCCAAAAGATGTCAAGCGAAAGCATCCCATCCGAGGCGACATTAATGTCCTCCTCCTTGGTGACCCTGGTACAGCGAAGTCTCAGTTCTTGAAATACATCGAGAAAACCGCCCATCGCTCTGTCTTTGCCACAGGACAAGGGGCGTCTGCGGTGGGTCTGACGGCCAGTGTTCGCAAAGATCCTGTCACTCGTGAATGGACACTTGAAGGCGGAGCGCTCGTCCTGGCCGACAAAGGAACATGTCTCATTGACGAGTTCGATAAGATGAATGATGCGGATCGAACCTCTATTCATGAAGCCATGGAACAACAGTCTATTTCTATATCGAAAGCTGGTATTGTGACAACACTCCGTGCTCGGTGTGCGGTCGTTGCCGCAGCTAACCCTATCCGCGGACGATACAACCCTACGATACCATTCCAACAGAATGTCGAACTGACAGAACCCATTCTCTCGCGGTTTGATGTGCTTTGCGTCGTCAAAGATACCGTAGACCCAGTGCAAGATGAACTCCTTGCACGGTTTGTGGTGGGAAGCCATCTACGTAGCCACCCTAAATTTACGCCCGAAAAAGAGGAGATAGACGTCGGGACCACTCTCGATGTTGATGTATGTCTGTCATGCTTGAAGGGGGAAACTCGATCTCACCATCCCTTAGCTTATATCCCAGGACCTTCTCCGGAAGTATATCATGTACGCTCGAGAGAGAGTCCGACCTCAATTGTACGACATGGACCAGGAAAAGCTTTCGCGTCTCTTTGTTGATCTCCGGCGAGAGTCCTTGGCGACAGGTTCATACCCTATCACCATCCGTCATCTGGAAAGTATGATTAGGATGGCAGAGGCCAGCGCCAAAATGTGTCTCAGAGAATATGTTCGCGCCGATGACATTGATTTGGCTATCTCTGTCGCTGTTGGCAGCTTCGTCAGTGCGCAAAAGCTCACTATTAAAAAGACGCTCGAGAGGGTGAGTGTCCGGTGAGGTGCTGCATGTGATCGACTGACTATCAGCACAGAGCTTCCGAAAGTACCTCACGCAAGCTAGGGACTACGAGGAACTGCTCGCCTTCATTCTCGGTCAACTCATCAAGGAGAAAGCACGATTCTACCAACTCCAGAGGCATGAGCAACCTAACTTGATAACCATCAAAGTCTCTGAGCTCGAGGAAAGAGTAAGAGACGGCTTTTGGCACGCATCCCAATGGCTCACGTTTCTGTAGGCGAAGGATCATGACATTTATGACACATCGCCGTTCTTGCATTCAAAATTATTCACAGCCAATGGGTACAAGCTGAACGACCAGGCCATCGAGAAACGGTTCCAAAACTGATCTCTTACGCTCCAAAATCTTGCATAACGGTATCATGTCCACTCGCTTTTATACAATGTTAGCACTGAGTAGTGATTACGAATGCAATAAATCGATATCTATGATGTCCATAATCCTAGGGTGATGCAGGAGCTGGTGGTTGTTCTGTCGTCTCCGACGGGGGAAGACTATCCAGAGGATTGACGTCACCCTCCGTCTTTTCAGTGGCTAAAGACTCGTTAGCAGATTCCTCCTCACCGTCGTCCATGATTTCTGTGGCAAAAATGATATAGCAGCACGTTCTCAATTTGAAGCGGAATCACATACCGTCACCATAAACATCGGGATGTTGACGGAAACAGTCCTGCATGGCCTTAAACTTTTCTACACACTCAATTCCCTTTGGTTCTGCCTCAGAGTATACGAAACACGAGAATGCCTCTCGGAATTGCTGGCCGCAGGGTCCATAAGCCATCCCGCCGAGACAAGGGCAGTCCCAGTTAATTTCCCCTGTCTCTGGATTATAGGCACCACCGGAGGACTCTCCCTGGCCCTCCTCGCCTTCCTCTGGTGTCTCTGATGGCGCTGGAAAAGGCCTTTCACTCTCGGAAGATATCGATGCCGGTTCGGACGTGTCATTTCGAGGTGCTAAAAGGGTGGGGGAATCGGCCGGTCTCGGAAGCTTTGATGAATTAAACTGCTTCCCTGGCGCTAGGCGCATGTGAGCCGTCAACTCTCATGCTCCACTCGACGAGAGACAGGCGTACTAGAGATGGCTTCCGAGTCTAGTGATATATGCCGACCATTGGAACTCCATGACCAGGTCAAGTATGCCGCGACAGTTATCGATGCACCGAACGCGTAAGCCGAGCGGGTATATCGTGTAGATAGTCGAGGACTGGAGCCTGTTTGTGAATGCAAACATCTACGAAGCGGAAGACGCGCAAACTGGCGGAACATGGTGGTCGTCAGATCTCGAGCTGGCTATCCTCAAAATTCACGCTTCTTAGTCAGTCCCTTATGTCAGCAAGTATTGGTGAGCTGGTTAGACACACATAGAGTAGTTCTTCAAGCCTGAATGTCAACCTATGCTAAGAATGACACCGCAGCGCTAGCGAATCGAGGATTGGAACAATATGCTACCACGTATGTCGAAGACTCGAACCGACACCGAGACGATCGACTGACAACGAGCACAAAAGTGCCTCGGATTTCAGTCCAAGGAAACAAACGTACAATCTACATTTCATTCGACTTCGTAAGCGTCGTAATGTACATTACCATAGATGTCATACATATGATGCACCAGCTGAGCAGTGTGGGGCATGTCGTTATGCTTCATGAATAATTCTTATCGACAGAGTTTCTTGGCGCCGCCAGAGAAACTGGTTGTCCTGCGAGCCCTGCGACCAGCTAGGCAAAAAGTCTGGTATGTGGACATTTTCACGTCGAGGCACCTCTCATCTCCCCTGGATCGAAGTTTAAGCAATGCTTGGCTGGCTTGTGTTTGAACGCTCACCTGTTGCAGTGCCTTTCCCTCCCTTGCCAACAACTCGTTCAGACACCTAGCGATCACGCCCATCCCTTCCTCAACCACATCTCTGTCCGAGTCGACAACCCTGTTGAGGATGCGACGGAATCGGTCTGGATGCCAGCGGAGCAAAGCAGTGCGAATCCGCTCTCGTCGTGAATGGTTAGACGAATGTGCAGAATGCAGCAAGAAGCCACTGATGTTCCCGGGCGTCAGGTCTGCCACCCGTGCAGGAGTACCCAATACTGGCCAGGGGATATCATGGAAGGCGAGTGGTTCAGACGATGCGGAAACGGCGGCCCACCGCGATTCGTACGCATCCCACGCCTCCAGCGTCGCACGTTCCGCCCGGGCTTGGTCCCTCCGCACCTGCTCCTTTGCCCTCTCCGCGCTCCGTCTTCGCTCCTCCGCAATCGCCCGTCTCTCGCTGTCACGTCTCTCCCGCACCCGAGCCTGGATCTTCTTGACATCTTCCTGGACGATCCTTCGCCGCGCTTCCTCCCGCTCCCGCTCCTGCGCCCTTCTCCGCAACCCCGCTTCGTGGCTCATCCACTTGTGTGCTTCTGCTTCGTACTCGTAAACGAGCTCGTCCCACATCCGCTGACGTAGCTCTTCTTTCCCCATCGGATATGCTCGTCGCTCGTAAATGGAGCGGTCCATCAAGTGGATCTGTTCGTCGACCCACTCCTCGATGCTCTGCTTGTGCGTGGGTTCGAAAGTGCCTTCTCGGGCCCACGAGGGGCCTTGGGACCCACGTTTCCGCTGGGGAGGTGGGGTGGGTGCAGTGGTGGGTTCACACCGGCACGCCCCGTCGGGCCGCGGAGGGATGCGGAATCGAGTAACGGAAAATGGTGGCACGTTCGTGTCGCTCGTCTTGGGGCGGGCGCAAGGCGTATACACTTGAAAGTAGTCACGGTGAGGCGCACTCATCGTGCGCGAACGATACTGGAAGCCTGTTTCCATGGCTAAAGCAGTAGGGGGAGTGTGGGTTTCAGGCGGTCAGGGACGGCTGGGCAGGGCGTGTTATATCTTGGGCTGGCAGGCCAAACACCTTGCCATGGCATGACGAACACGCGCCAGAATGACATTGCCACCGACCGCGTACATACGTACGTACACGGCCTCGTGTTACATTTATCGGATGTGATTACACGGTACCGACACGTTGGTCGACTTCTGCACATTTTGATTCGCGTTGGATGATGGATCACAAGTACGGTATGCATAACGCTACATCGCCGCGATCATGTCTTCCATATAAGAAAGGCACATACACACCCCTGCACTAACCTCCGAATAATTGAAAAGGGCTAAATCACATCTACATGGAACAAAAACCGGAATCGCTGATATACTCTGCAGAATCCTCCTTGTGGGAGGTTGCCTCGAGTCTGACTAAATCTGTGGAAATGAGGCGTGGTTCAGAACACTGGTTGGAGCGAGCGGTGATGGGTACTGGGCCTACTGAAATAGGAGTGGCCTTGAGCTTCCCGCGCTGTTA
>JBBPKV010000035.1:0-40335 GCA_038089455.1 Tylopilus cf. leucomycelinus
CTACTTAAGCTAGAATTATATGCTTGACCGAAGACATGGGGAGCTGCTGGTAAACATAGGCATCTCCTTTACTCTGAAAACGAAGGATCTGGTCATAGGTCTATGGAGATTGGATGCACTGGAGAACTCGTATGGTGCCGGTGAATTCAATAACAGCAGCGTTCACCACCATTGCATGCTATACAAATATGTGGCATTGCAAGCAGAGATGCCCAAGGATCGTGCTCTGCAGACACACATCGCTTTTCATAGCACATATAACCTCTATTATGAGGCAGTGCGCTCGAACAACAATGTTCCAGGCTTCGTGAAGGACAGCGATGCATACAACCTGACATCTAGCTATCACAAGGAGTGCTCTAGCACCATCAAGATACTTCAGAAGGCAAAGGGCAAGACATACGGTATCAGGGATGAATATCGTGTGAGTGGACAAGCTGTACAAGTGTTGTTGAGAGAGATCATGCCTCAGGTAGGAGAGGTCTCCACTCATTCATTCATCTACTGAACTGTACATCAGGCCAGAAGATACATGGAGTCTAGACCAGTTCTCTGGCTTTCCTTGGACGTCTGGTTCAGCTTTCTCTCCAGAAGAATGGAGGAAGTATAACACACACAGATCCAGCTAAAGAAAATCAATCCTCCAAATCTGGGCGTTCTGACTAGGATTCTGAACCACATACTGCGATGCATCACATCCACACCTATCATCTATGACTTTCATGTCAGAGAATCACTGGCTCTCATCAATTATCACCATGTGATGCAGAAGGCAAACATGTTCTTTCTTCACAATCTCATGCTGAGCCTGTAGCCTTGTCTTGATGCTGTGTAGGAGAATGATGACTTTCATGTGCTTGCACTGATGGGTCTTGATGCAAAGGCACAGCAAGACAAGGCCCTAGCCTCCCAATGGCCGAACATCCTGGATGGCTTTGATCAAATGGCCATGTTTCCTATAGGACCGAATCCTACATGGAACCATCTCAAGAGAGCGATCACTGCAAATCCCCTATTGATGCTAAAGGAGTGGATGATGCCTGGAAGATTGCAGAATCAGCCTGTGATCCTTGCCTGCTTGTTTTGCCGATTCACGACACAAGTCTGGTTGATGGTAAATGATATGGCATTGAAGGGGATAGAGCTGACGCCAGGATCCTTGTCAGATGCAATGAAGTGCTGGATGGTCTCTAGCATCGATCAGACGCTCATCCATTGCAACTTCAAGGCCTGCAATTTAGAGCTGGAGATGGAAGATGGAATTACACATGGTCACCAAGGTCCACATTCAATGTCATTTGCAGCTCGCAAGATGATCTACTTTCCTAGCCAGGAAGCAGTGCCTGCACAGGGTTCCCCATGGTTACCATTTTAGAAGGACGGTAAATATATTGCAGAATATCACAGGCTATTGGAGGATTGAACAAATGAGGAGAGATTCTATCTGGATGAGGCACTGGAAGCGATCTTTCAACACCTGCAATGCCTGCCTGCGAGTCAAAGAGGAACCAAGAAGACAAAGGGATTCATATGACGCATCAAAATGAATGCCTTTGTATTTTACACGAATTCTAGGTTCTACAAGGTGGAGAAACTAAGCAAGGAGGTGATGAAAGGGCAGCCTCGATGAAGATAGGTTGCACATAACTCCTTGAAGCCCAGGAAGATGTTCGAAGAAGCTTTGTGGCAGTGTAGTGAGAACAATGTGTTGGCCAGCAAAAAGGTGGAGACTGAGAGGTGAATGAGGCAAGCACGGCAAAGTCGAGTCAGTGCTATGACCAGAAATAAGAGAAAGCCTTCAGAACAAAAGCAATGATTGAGTCATCATTGACTCCTGATCACCATAGACTTGGACTTGTGTGCTCTCCTCCTATAGACTTGCTTTTATAGTTGTTCAGCTCCTGGTGTTTTTAATAATGAAGATCTGCATGGGACAAATCAGTTGAGCAAGCAGTTTTCAAAGTTCTTCTATCAGCTTCCTAGATCTCCTATGTACTTCTAGAAGAATTCCCAGTATCCTTGACTGATTTAATGAGAATGTGAATGTTCCTTTTGAGGTTCATCATCTAGTAGGTAGTTCATGTATGTACTCATGCTGGTTGCTATCTCATGCATGGTCAGTTTATTTGAGGTTCCTTAGAGGTTCATTGGAGGTTTGTCATCTGGTAGGTGGTTCATATACTCATGCTGGTTGCTGTCTCATGCATGGTCAGTTTATTTGAGGTTCCTCAGAGGTTCATTGGAGGTTTGTCATCTGGTAGGTGGTTCATATACTCATGCTGGTTGCTGTCTCATGCACAGTCAGCTTATTTGAGGTTCCTTGGAGGTTTATTGAAGGTTTGTCATCTGGTAGGTAGTTCGTTCATATACTCATGCTGGTTGTCGTCTCATGCACAGTCAGCTTATTTGAGGTTCCTCAGAGGTTCATTGGAGATTTGTCATCTGGTAGATAGTTTGTTCGCTGGTTGCTGTCTCATGCATAGTCAGCTTATTTGAGGTTCCTCGGAGGTTCATTGGAGATTCTTTGAGATTTGTTGAAGGTTCATCATCTAGCAAGCAGTTGTATGATGTACTTTGTTGTCTCAAGTATGGTCAGCTTATTTGAGGTTCATCAGAGATTCTTTGAAGGATCATTGAGGTTCATTGGAGGCTCATCATCCAGTGGGTGATTCCATGATGTACTTCATGCACTCACGCTGGTTGCTGTCTCATGTATGGTCAGCTTATTTGAGGTTCGTCAGAGGTTCATCGAGGCTCATTGGAGATTCATTGTCCAGTAGATGGTTACACAATGCACTTCATGCACTCACACTGGCTGCTGTAGCAAGCAGTGTTAAATACTACTTGTGAAGCTCTTCTATCAGTTTCCTAGATCCAGCATCCCTAGTGTTTTATTTCACATCACTAACTGATTTTTCTAGCCTCAAATACGCTAGCTTGGAATGTGAATGTGAGTGTTCCTGCCCTTTTCAGACCCTCTAAACATGATGGTAACATTTGCTAAGCCCACAAAAATCAAGAAAATTAGTTGAGCAAGCAGTACTAGATACTGCTTGTGAAGCTCTTCTATCAGCTTCCTGGATGATACCAGACCTCCAATATACTCCTAGAAGAATTCCTTGCATCCCTGGTAATTTATTTCACATCATTGACTTACCCTATCTCATACCCTCCCACAAAGACTGATTCTTCTAGCCTCAAATATGCTAGCTTGGAATGTGAATGTGAGTGTTCCTGCCCTTTTCCAACCCTCTGAACACGATGGTAACATTTGCTAAGCCCACAAAAATCTGATTGGCCCATGGTGAAACATGTCCCCCAATGTTAATCATATATTGTCCCACAGGATGACTTCTCTGCCATTCCAGTATTTTTCCCAGGGGCATATGAGCCCCCTGAAGCAATTGGTGATACTTTTGGAGCCCCCAGAAATCGTCTTCATATCGGTTCTGGCCATGCATCCCAGATCAGCTTGTTTGATTTTTAACTCGGGAATGGGACCATCAATTTTGATGATTAGGAGCTCCAAATGATCCTATGGATGTGCTCTACATGCTGGTATACTTTTCTAAGCGATTTGGGATACCATGCTTTGACTCTTAACTCCAGGAAGGCCTTATAGTAGTAGTAGTAAACATCAGTTCTACACACAACACACTGATTGATGGTTTGAAGAAGCTACAAGATCATCTGCCAGTTGGGCTGGAGGACTTTGGTTGGGAAATAGTATTCATTGGATATGAACATAGAGCAATTGAGGTTGTCACATGCAAGTGAGTCAGTAACCTCTTCTTTTCAATGGGCCAAGCAGTGATCATTGGGTGGTCCAAGGTAGATCCCATGATGTGGGGCACCTCTTACAGGGTACACAAAGTTGATTGATCCAAGCAAGATTTTCTAACCAATTCCAAGGAAATTTACAAGGAGTCAGATTCTGGTGATGTATTAATGGTGGATGCTACGGAATGAATGAACCGTTGGTATTCATCAAGCATTCACCACGTGCGTCCTGATCGTGAATCCATTTGACGCGCTGGAGTTCAGAAGGTGACGGAGTGTGGCGGGAGGGTGATCGTGAACCAGTGCGGAGGGATGGTAGCCAGGACCTCGACTTGGAGCAAGAGGGTGCCCCTCACGAGTGCAGAGGCAGGCTGGGCGGCGACGATGGTGGTGACGAGTGCAGTAGTGGTGCTTTCTAGCGCGTGGAGTGCGTCCGTCGGTGCTTTGGCGATCTGTGTGTGCGTGTTAGCCATCGCAGGGCGCAACAATTGGGCCAGGGTACGTACGGTTTATGTGCCCATGTTGGGAGGCTTGACCAGTCCCTGTGATTGCGTGCTAGATGGCATCAGCAGGGACGTTGGTGTCTGTCCAGGGTACGGTAAAGAGGGGCGAGTCCCAGCGGACCATCGGCGGCGGCTCTTCGTACCGCTGAATGAGGCTGTCCAGACTAGCGACCCAATTCAGACGCCATCAACGACGACATAAACATACACACGTTTCGGGGGCATACGACTGCCCGTCCTCTCGCAGGCGGTTCCACTCGCGACATCGTTCGGGTGGTGCGAGGACATGGACCTACTTTTCTCTTAGTCAGACGATGGGCGCAGTGGTAGCATCTGGATTACGCACTGTACACGCGCAGACCTTGGTTTCCCTGGCAAGGAAGTACATCTCGTACCAAAACCCCTTGATGTAATTGAGTGTGTCGACGATGATGATGCGGTTGTTGCCTAGATGGCGCTGGAGCGCAGTGAACAGCGCCCCGCGGGCTGGCTTTTCTGATTAACTATCTACAGCGTCGGGGTCGTCTAGTGACCTCGTGGGAGCAGTGAACGACTCACCGTCGTATGCTGAGCAAGGGACGTTGAGTGCGTGACGGTCATGGTGAGTGATGGACTGGTGTCCGCCAGACGTTGTTCGATGTGGTCTTTTATCTGCGTCGCACGGCAAGACTTGCCTGAGCAAGGATAGCCGGATGTCGTGACGAGTGCCATTTCGACAAGGATAAGTGTAACAGCTTTGACTTCGGCAGGCGCCATTTGAGTTCAGATCTTGCAAAAACTAGTAAAGAGGCGTCGCGCGTAGTGACCACGCCCGCCGAATCCCACATGGCAATACCCAGGAAGGTATATCATACCGCAACTAAGAGTAGCGCATACTCCTTCCATCTAGGTAATCGTCATCCCAGCCTGAGTGTACCTAACTGGAGCGCTTACACTTTCTATCCAGTCGCCCGCCTCTGACATTATGTACTCGCCAGTTGAGCGGTTGTGTTCACGGGCGAAATCTCTCGTCGACAAGTTCAAGGAGGCACAATACATCCATGAGGCGATCGACCTTGAGAGTGAAGCATTGCACCAAAGTCATTCCGCGCCAAACTCCTGAATACACCAAATGTGGCCCAAGCACGAAGAATAGAAGCACAAGACCCACGATGGACCTGGAGAACCCATCAGAAGACCAAGGTATGCTACCACACTTCGGGCACTCACAGGCACTCGTATGGCTTCTTGTTTGAGGGGTATCACGTTATCCGACGAGAATGGCTCTTAGAAGTTAGTCAGCCTAGTTCTAACCCATCGCATCAGGACTAAAAATTAGTCCTAAGGCTGTAAGACCACGATACACTTGTAGTACATACGTATAGGGTGGTCGATCTGCATCTACAGTCAGAGAATGGCAATCGAGCTTCAAGCGGGGACAACGAGAAGCGAACATTGGCTTACGACGATGCAATTTCTTCGATAGCAGAAAAGGATCCACGCGACACAGATAAATGGGCGATGCTCTGACGGTGTTGTCAAGGAGAGTGGTTCACAGCTCGAGCATGGAGCATGTGGACAAGTGACAGCGCCGCCCGAATAAATCGCTTGCGAGGTAGAACAAATGTTCCCACGATAAGTCAACCCCCCGCGGCGTGAGCACTTTACAACCACCTGTGCACGACAGATGCAAATGCAACGGCAGACGACTCCAAAATCCAGAGCACCGTGGTGCCAAGTCACGGCCTGTACGATGCTGCGATATGGTGGCATGGAACGGCGGTGCGACAGCACCCGACACTCTGTACCGGTTATGAAACGAAACCGGCGAGACAACGTGGCGGTGCCATGGAAGAGTTGGAACGAGGACCGAGGGGAAGAACAAATCCGAGTCGTCAAAGGTATATTTTTGATTCATAAACGACCTCGAGATTTCTTGACTCGCGGCGGTGTGTCTCCGCGTAGATGCTCATGACACACTCCTAGACACAGGCTCTCTCCTTACCATTCACGTACCACGATTCGCCCTGCCCATCGAGAATCTCAGAATCCCCATCTGCCACCCCATCGATTCCTTCCCCTGCTAGACGTCCGTTCCATTCCCCTCCACCCCTCCTCCAGTCTCAGCCCCAACCTCATTCCCCCGCTCGGATACCCCTTGTCACCTCTCAGCATATATACCCATCAGAGTCGCATCTGGCGTACTCACCACTCGATCTCTGTCCGCAATGGAAAACAGCCGGACACAAGACCAAGATATCTCCATTTCTTCCAATTTAAACACCACCGGAGGTAAGCTCTCCGTATGTTCCTTCCTCGATCACTCTTCTCCCGCCCTCTCTCGCACTCCCTGTCAAATTTTGACAGATCTTGCACGATCGTTTTTTCGACCCCTTCCCGTCTCTCCCCCTTCCTTCTCTTTCTCGCTCATTCCTTTCCCTGCAGCGCCCACGACGACTCCAAGCAGCGTCTCCGATTTACCCAACAGCTCTGCTACTTTTTCCTCGGCTTCGCGCTCGAGCATCCCCTCCTCGCACCATCGACGTTCCCGTCTTCCCTCTTATCCCACTCCTCAATCACAGTACTTTTCCTCCAGCGATCGTTCTCGACAACCTCTCACGACTCCGTTCTACCCTCCCCCGTCTACTTCCACTTCCGTCCCTACCAACACCATTCTCCCCTTGCCCGGTGCTTCCTCTTCCACTCCATCAATGATCGTTTCTGCGCTATCCTTTTACGACCCCGTGCAAGCAAGTACTGTCCCCGACTATCAACACGCCGGATGGGGTGGGCCCTTCGATCCCTCTTTTTCTGACAACCTAGACAATCAACTCGCATCTCGTGACTCGACGTTAACTTCGAGTTCTACCTCCACCAGCGACAACAGCTTTCGGTTTCTTCCCAGTGCAACCGGTTTTGACTTTCATCGTGCACATCCGCCTAGCGACGCTAGTCAATTTCACCCACAGCAACCACCCCAGTCGCAACAGCAACATCGTCAAATTATTCCTATTCCACGTCGGCAAAGGGATTCGCGCCGCCGTGACTCTACAGAGGCGCATGACCTGACCCAACCTCACCTCCTGCCCTCTGGGCATGGACAGGCACAAACGGGCCAACGCGACCAGAGGAAAGCAGAAGGTCAGGTGAGAGACTCTACCTTCGTCATCCCACTCATCGATTCTGAACCGTGCTTATGATCGCACTCAGACCCGTGAACACCGTCCGGCTCCTCAGGACCTTGCGAACCAGCGGTTGCAAGAGCTACTCTCGTTGAATCCGTCTTATTCGTATGCTCCAACACAACAGTCACACCCGCGCGCTCACAACACGGGGAGTCAACCACAGGAACACGGGTCCGCGTTTCCTCCGCCAGGAAATCAGCCAGATAACTCCGGCGCGCACAGCGCACCTATAGATTACCATACCCAAAGGGCCCCTTTTCCTTCGGAGTCGATCTTTGTTACTCAAAACACCCCCCATGGTGGGAATACGGAATCATATCGCCCTCCTTCATCAGCGTCAAGGGCGGACATTAGCATCACCGTAGAACACGTGAACGAGCCTCCGGGAATGTACTTCAACGTTCAAGCCAGTCGCAGTCTATCGTCGCTTGTGCGTTCAATTCTTCCGTATTGTCCGTTTTCCTTGAGTCGTCGTGGCATCCTTGCCTAATATGGGACCGTGTTTGGTTGGTTGGGTCAAGCTTTATGCGCGTCTCGTTTCACTTATTGCCCTCCTGCTGGCGGTATCAATTGGGCTTCAGACTCATCTTGTTAATCTTTGCTCAGCACGAAGCTTATCCCTTGGCGGGTGGGGTTTATCCGCAAACACACGCACACTCATCCCCACATTCTACGTTTTCGGGGTTTACACCTCCAACCCACTCAAATACACCTTCGAGCGATACAGGTGAGCCTCACTCGTGCCATACTCTCGGAATTACTTTTTCGTTTCATTATTCTTTCTCTCAAATAACTTCGTTATGGTGTCGTTTTCCGTGAGTAAACTGCTTACTCACCCATGGCAATTGCGCCTCGCGCTCCCCGTTTGGTCACTGTCATTCCGGTCCGGCTATGGCAGAGTTACCGAACATCATCCTATAATTCTCATGACGAGGGTAACATTCCCTTGTTACCTCGTTCTCTCCTCTAGGCCTTTGGCACTCCTCGGGTCACTGTTCCGTAATGAGCGTCTCGGCACTTCAGAAAGTGCAATCCACGTGATTGTTCTGCCTGTAGTTTACCGGAAGCCTCTGGCGCGATAGACCGGGGTGTTCGGAGAGCGTCAGTCAGAGGGTGATCGCCCTAGATATGAAACTACCGGCATGTGAGGATGTCTTGACCCCTTGACTTCTTAGTCACGTCCGACGTTGCCTCTGAACCACTAGTTTCTAACGAGGTGGTCGCGTCGACTGAAGTTGGGCTTGAGGCGCCTCTCCCCAGTGGGTTTAGGGCCTTCGATTTTTCTTGTCTCGTTTCTCTCCCCCACTTTGTTTCTGACAGCTCTTTTGTTTCATCTTCCTTTCTTCTCCATCCGGTCTCGTGTACTATGACTCGACATTCCCCGTCGTCATCGCGTGCTACTCCGCTTGCACGTGGCTCGCCTTCACCCCTTTTATCCACGCATTCGCCCGACGACACTTCATCCCCAACGCTCACTTTTCTTTCAACACCTTCATACACTCTATCTACATCTACGTTTCCGCGTTCTGCTGCAGGAAATGGCCGTTATCTGCCACGCCATCACACTTCTCTTCCTTCCGATTTTGCACCAGCAACAGCTAACACGGATGGTCTGTTGCGCTCAGGCACAGGCGCATACGGCGCGGTATCCCCGGCAGGATCTTATAGAAGTTATCGGGGGACGAACACGACCTCATCGCTTGACGAAGGCAGCGGGAGTGGCCGGGCGAGTGGAGTATCTTCAGGAGTGATTGGTTCGGAGTCCTCACAGGTGTCGGATATGCAATCAAAGACTTCACGGATGATCGGGGTGATAGATTCACATGGGTATGGAGCTGCACATGCGGTTGCAGACGAAGCAAGCGGCGATCTACCTGTGCAAGAAGAGGCACAGGAGGGAACATCGGGCCAAGGAGAAGGGATAGACGGGTATGGACACGGGAAAGGGCGTGGTAGCACCGGCCACGCACACTCGACCTCGCTGTCGACCGTCACCGCATCCCCGCCACGGCAACGAGGGGAGTCGTCTAGTATCTCCATGCAAGGCCTGTTTCCAGGTTCGGGTCTTGGATCGTCGCCGAGCTACCAAGTACCGCCGGCTTACTCGGTTCAGCCGTCGCATGCCCACTATGGGTTCGCACACCAACATACACAACCACATACGCACGCACTCGCGCATATGCAGCCTCCACAGGAACATCAACATGCTCCACCTGCTTCAAGGTTTACGTATCCTCGTAGTCGCACGGACTTTCAGGCGCAGTCGCAACAATTAGCTGAGTCCCAAGGACAAGCGCGAACTGCTGCACCTGTTACCCAAGCTCCACGTGTCCGAACCTCGACCAAGCGATCTCGCGCACCGAAGCGCCCGCGGCCAGACACCGCTATGGGATCCGGGCCCTCTCGACGTAACCCGGACGAAAGTGATGATGACAGTGACGACGACGATGTCATCGAGTGGGTGCCTGGCTCGGATGGCGGAGGTCCAAGTAGCAACATTAGTTTTGGCCTCAGCGGGAGTACAGG
This sequence comes from Tylopilus cf. leucomycelinus, assembly GCA_038089455.1. Classification (NCBI taxonomy): domain Eukaryota; kingdom Fungi; phylum Basidiomycota; class Agaricomycetes; order Boletales; family Boletaceae; genus Tylopilus; species Tylopilus cf. leucomycelinus. The sequence continues at coordinate 9,974 of JBBPKV010000035.1, forward strand.
AACGGGCGAGCTCAGAGGAACTGGAGGAGGCACTGCTCTGGTCACCCCAGGGCTGCCTGGTGGTCGAAAGTACGTCTCCTCTTTATTTCTCTGGCCCTTTCTTCCCTCCCTGGTTGAGTATGATATGATGCTGACAAGGCCGTTTTTTTTTCCTCGCTATCTTCATTTTCTCAAATACCGGCCCGTATCTCTGATCATCTGCGATCATAACGGACGACGACATGCCCATCACTACGCATTTTCATGAAACATACATGTTTCTGACCTCCCATCTAATCGCATTCATCTGCGCCTCCGTTTTGTGTCCTGTGTACTGCGACTTTTCTCTCTTTGTTGGCTATCCGGTTATACGTTGTAACCGGGTGCCGAACACCGGTCACTTACCCGGCTGTTTTTTCGGCACTGCCCCGCCGGTTCTCTGCGCCTCGCCATTCACGCCCACAACTGAACTGCCTACGTCAACGTTGACCGGTATGGCTCCACGGCGCTTCAATGCATCGACCGGCGGTGTGCTACCGTTTTTACCGGCTCTGACCCGTCTGTCATGCTCTCTCTCGATCCGCTCCTCTCTCCCTTCCACTCCGGCGATGACCGTTCCGTACATCGACACTACGGATGCGGTTCCCCGATCAACCGAACCTTGAATTACGAACTTCCGGGTCACGCACGACGGCTCGACATCTTGGATGGTCTGCTGTACTCATCTTGTCTTCGGCTCGGTGATATTGCTGATCCGTTATACTGCTGCATTTTCTTCCGTCTCCGTCGCTGCGGCCACACGTCGTGACGATCCAGGATCGGAGCATGCACCTATTGCAAAAGGCTCAAGGTTTGTCCGCGGCTTACACATTGTATTAGCTTGCTCATCAAATTTCTCTTCGTTGCTCACTGCTAACCCATTACGATGAACACTTGTATCTCTGCGGTGCATAATATCTCCGAACACCCCTGCCTGTCCCTATGACACGTCTCATGATCGTGGCGCCCCTCATGCCAATGTGTATTCTCGTGTCATGGGCTCAATTTGAAACGAACGCAACCGCAATTTCACTTTTTTCAACCCCCGGAACCTCGTGTCGAACACCACCATTCCACTTTTGTCAACCTCATCCCTTGGACTTGTCCTTTTTTGACCAACCACTTCATATATCACGCCCAACGAAACTGTGCCTACCTAATCCGCCCTCAATGTTTCTTGTTCGGCACCTACGACGACGGCGTGTATCCGTCCTCGCGTCATCCTGGCTTGCGCGTTCGTGCCCCCGACTTACTCATCATTCCTTGGAATCCCTGACTGGGACCCCACCATTCCTGAAACGGAACCGCTGGAATTGGACTGCGGTTAATTTTAACCCCTCTGTACTACAATATTCCCCGGCCGCAATCACTCCGGGTGGGGCATGTTTTGTACATGCATCAATTCGCGTTAACTGTCGTCCATGATGCCTTTTCTTTTGGTCTCTTTCCGGCTAATGATTATAGATGAAATGCGACTTTCCGGAGGGTGCCAACGAGTGTAAGCGCTGTACCTCCACCGGGCACCCTTGCATCGTCGAGGCAAAGAAGCCTAGAACAACCCCCAAGTGAGCTCATTGCGATGCTTTCTCGTTTATATTTCTTTTCTTCCGACCGTTTGGTGACAACCCCGAGCACTGCACTGCCGTCATATTTCCATTTTTGGACATCGGAGCATACCATACTCCAGACTTGCCTAACCGGTTTCTTGCTCGTTCGCCAACCTGCGATCGGCATGCTGGCAGCCTGGTCGGGTTATATCTTTTAATCAGGGCAGCCTACAGGATCATGTAACGCCACCCCCGCAACGAGGCAACGAATAGTTGACCTCTTTTCTTCATAACATCCTTTCTCGCCGGCAGGAGCAGTGCTCGCAGTAGAGGCTGTATTCTCGGGCTTCGACGGCACTCGCGTTGCAGTCGAGCTACTTAAGCCCGTCTGTCCCATTCCCTTTCTCATTGTTCCTCGCCCTCTTCACTCATCCTCGAAGCCATCTTTCGTTTTAAAAACCACTCTTCTTTTTCTTTTTCGTCATCCCATAATTGGCAGCGATGAAACGTTCTTTGTCGCGGGAGTCTGTCCGCTCTAATTCCTCCGACTCTTCTGTTGCCTCTTCCGAAACGTTATCATCCACGTACTCATCACCGCCTCCTCGTGCTAGTAAAAGGGAATACCTGCTCGCGCAGATTCGTCACAAGGATCAAATCATTGGATCGCTTTTGAAACAAGTAAGTTAACACTCACCATCATCATATCGGGCTTCGACCTGACCACGTTCCCGCTGCAGCTGCATAACCCCTACACGGCGACGCCGCTCTCCATCGACCAATTCAAGCTGGCCATCTCACCTTCTGACAAGGACAATGTCCGGGTGGTTGATTGGATGGATCGTCTCCAGAGTAGTGTACAGCAACCTGCCGAAGCATCTGCAGCGCGGATGGAAATCATCCGGGAGATGCGTCGTTCTGGCGAAATCCCGTCCTCGATGCCCGGTGCTGTCGCCGGTGCTGGTGTCGGCGTTGGTTCCTCTGCCGGCCATTCCATGGGCGACTCTGATGAGGCGGTGGAAGATGCCGACGAGCCGACGACTGAAGAGGAGGATACAGAAAAGGCGCGCAGCGCATTACCGGATATCACCGTCCCCATCGGGTTGCTCGCGAATCTTTCTTTGGACAAAGAGAACGAGAAAGGAAAGGGCAAGAGCAGGGCAAGGTCAGGGGGCAGTACAAGTCCGAGTGGCGCTGCAGATAAACCGGAGGAAGACGATGACAACGTGGTATGTATCAACTGTTGCACTTGGAACTGTTGGCCTTTTCGCTGATTGGTATCTCTCCTCAAGGGTGTCGCAAACAAGGAATATTTCAGGCCAGGTATGTCGTCTACTACTTGTCGTATCTAAATTATGGGGGTTGTTGAATCCTTGGATTAGGACCAGCAAACGACCTCAGCATCCGAAAGCACTTGATCGAGAAAAATAGTCCGCCAGATATCTTGTTGCACGGATTGGTAACGTCTGCAGACGTGGATAAGTTGTTCGACATGTATGCCGCTTTGTTTTTGCTCATCTGGAAATACGAGGCTGATGTCGAGGGGTAGATTCTGGAACCAAATCAACGTACGTCGTGCTCTCGTTGAGACGACTCCCAAGACTGACGTTCACTTCCCATGCAGCCTTTTATTGGTCTGTTAGACCCGAAACTCCATACCGCAATGTCAATATACCACCGCTGTCCGTTCCTCTTCACCGTTAGTGCGTATCCATTACCTCGTTTCTAAGCGATAATTCGTCTGAGACTGTGAATAGTCTGCGCGATCTCGTCCCGGTACTATGGAGAAAAATCTGAGATCTACCCCGTGGCGATGCATTTTGCGAAGCACTCTGCAGCAAATGCGCTCATTGACGGATGGAAGTCTGTCGAGCTGTGTCAGGCGTACATTCTCATGAGCATCTATGCTGTTCCTGCCCGACGATGGGAAGAAGACCGGAGCTGGCTATACACGGGACTCGCGGTTAGGTAGGGCATTTAACTTTCAACTCGTCTTTGCCTCAAGCTCATTCTCATACATTAGGCTCGCAACGGATTTGAATCTACATCATATGTCAACGACACAGCCACAAACGGAACGGCAAGAGCGTGAGATCCTCAATCGGACGCGGGTCTGGATGATCTGCTTCAACCTCGACCAATCCACTGCTACCCAATTTGGCAAACCAACCACCATTAAGGAGGACTATATCACAAGGAACTCTGCGGATTGGTATAGACAATCCCGCTATAGGGACAAGGTAAGAGTGTCGTCTCTTTCATACCAGTCGAAATTGATCGGGCGTTAGTACGATATCCATCTCTGTGCCTATTCCCAACTTTTGCGCATCGTTGGTCGTTTCCATGACAAGATATTTTCTGACCCTAACGCACCGACGGGACTGAACAGAGTGGGTCCCACGTTTATTCGCCTTCAGTTCCCACGCTGACCTCGTGGCATCATTCATCGATATCAGTCGTTGAATTTCCTCTCTGTGACGCTCGAGCATGATGCAGAACTGACAGCCTACTTCGAGGAGTGGAAGCTGCGCTTCCAAACAGAGTCAGACCTCAATGGTTTAACATTTCTGTCGCTTGCGTTCTGCGTTAACGATTTTGTAATAGATTCTGGATGCCGATTCCGGTGTACATTACTCCCATTGTGAGTGCTATCTTATTCTTGTTTGACTTTTCGTTTGGCTGAGTTGTGACCTAGCCTTGTCAACTACTCGCGGCTTGTCATGTACTCTTTTGGATTCCAACACGCTTTCCAGCGCGGCATAGAAGCAGATGACGATGTTTTCCTTACCAAGGTGCTTATCTTGTTCATCCCGGGATATGGTCCAGCTTAAAACAGGTCCTCCACAGTGTTTTGAAGCTGCAACAACTGTTATCAAGCATATGAACGATGTGCTTGCACCGAGTGGTCTCATGCGTTCATCCCCTGACGGCAAGTTCATCCGTCTCGAATTCTACCGGAAATCATCCGTGACTCATTCCATACAGGCCACTTCATTTTTGCCTCTTTCGCTTCGGCGTTTCTGCTCAAAGTTTGTTCTTCACTTCGCGTGATACGAAATGATTATTCTTAGCTCCCAAACAGCTCCTGCGACCGGAGTTTGTCCATATCCTCACCCGAGAAATGGAGGACGAGATATTCGATTCGATTAGTCGACTCATCACGATCTTGCAAGAGGTGGCGATTGACGAACGCCACACCCCGCGTCTGTACGCGCGTTTCCTTGCAGGTTTACTCACGAAGCATCGCAAGGGTGGGAGCGCCATCGCCGGGCGTTTGCAGCCGCACCCCCCGGCCAGTCAGCCTGCGCTACCACCCCAATTGCACAGCTACATTGGGTCACATGGCTCTTCTGGCTCGCACATGGCGCACGGGGGCACCCAGGGTCAACTTCGGTCTGAGTCGCGCCATGATAGCGACGCAATGCAGATGAAGGCGAACATGTTAGCAAACGTGGCAGGGACGCTCCTATCTGCGGCGGCGACTACGACGCACCAGTCCGAAATGCCGTCGCACGGCCATATGACACTCAGCAACGGATCTAACCTGGGGAACATTCCTGAGAACAACGACGTGAGCATGGCAGATATGTTGGTAGACGGAGGGACACTGGCGACCATGCATGCGCTCAATGAGGTGTGGTGGGGCAATATGATGATGCCAGGGTACGTTTTTCCTCCCTCGCGTCCAACCGTTTTGTTGATCACCTATTTCGTAGCTTCTCATGGCCGGATGCGCCGTTGATGAGTAGCTTGAGCGATGGACGAGCAAGCGGCGCGGGAATTCCAGGAATTCATCCTGGATATGGAGTATTCCAAACGCCTGAAGTTCAGCTTGCCATATAGACGTTCTTCTGTAGCCTATTTCCATCTTATTTTCTTGTTCTTCGATGTCGCATCGGACATCTCTACTTTCATCGTCCCGCTCTAATTATGTTGGCAACTTTGCATTCTGTCCTAGCTTCTCGATGCGTTACTTGACGTTCCGATACACGCCAGTGGCAGATTAATTATGCTTGTTAAGAGCAGAAAAACAAATTGTCGAGTCGTTCAGGTATTCACAGCTTGCCCGATCTCCACAAACGTAACGATCTGATCACTCGGCACTAGGTAGGTAGAACTACGAGATTAGTACTCTACGGTCCATAGGATGGGGGTAGAGTGAGTCTAGATATAAGTTAAGGAGAGTCTATGAACGTGCCAAAAGTATTCCGGCGATGGGCTGTCCGTTCGTATAACTAAGGAATCTCTGGAGTATTGATGACGACGCTCATCTCTTCGGTGGGAGTATTAATAGATCGCTGCAGATATCGACTCGGCCAATAGATGGCGTAAGCGCTTATGCCGATGAGCAGCGGGAGGGCATCGAGTACATAAAAGAATGCTATGAGGCAGCGGAGGATCAGGAGGCTGCTGGCGTGAAGGAAGGTCAACTTTTGCTGTCCTACCTTCGTGATCGGCTAGATATCCATTCCCGAGGCCTTGGGCGAATTCTACGGTGCGATAAACGGAACGTAGCTATATCGTCGTCGTCACAAGCAAGAAACATGGGCAAGGAAAAGATGTCGACGAACAAAGAAAAATCCCGAAGTGAAGAAGAGCAGCTGCAAAACCTTGGCCCATGGTTCCTTGAAGGGTTTGACGCCATGTCGCTTCAGACTCCGATAGACGCGATATACGAGGAAGATATACAGTCCAAAGGACAGAGCCTGGAACGACAGACCTCCGATGACGATGTAATCACCGATTCTACCCGTGTTGCGATCGGTGGAGCTCAGAAGGGAAGCCCCCGCGCCCTGCAATTAAAAAAGAAATGAATCAGGAAACGCGTCAAGGAGATTACATACCTGGACGGCAAGGGCGATGATGTCACTGATGATGAAGTACCCTGCGGTACGCTCAGGTTTGATGAGTGAGTGGCGACGCTCGATGCAGTTGACAACAAATCGACCATAAAGAACGTAATCAAACGCGAGAAAATTGACCGGAGCTAAGAGGATAAACAAAGCAGAACAAAGATAGATAGGTAGCGAATTGGGATATATGGTCGTCACGATGCGGAGAAAAAAGCCAGCTGACGTGACTAAAATCATACTTCAAGTTAGGAAATTTACTAAAACGACAGGACAAGTGGACCTCACCTGCAGCTCCAATCGGCAAATATAATCCCCACCATGCGTGACTGGCAAATAGACGGAAGAAAATAACAAACGAGGTAATCGCATAGAGCCCCCCGAAAACACCTGCCGCAGCCTTGCTTGGGTCGTATGCTGTTTGTGTCATCGAAACGACTAACTAAGCAAACCGTATGAAATACGCACCAAACACCTGCTGGACGAGAGTGGGGCTAGACGTCGCAGAGGAGTAATGAGTTGTAGTACTGGTGGCTGCAGACAGGTAACGATACTCCGATTGAAGGGCAGAAGTAACATGGATTCTCACCCTGTGCCGCCACGGTACCCACTAGAGATACCAAGGGAAGAAGTCGAAGGTACATTATGGAGGATGCAAAATGTGGAAAAGGTGATGATAATAGCTTTTTAACAGCGCTCAATATGCCACCCGCATCGTACCGCAGCGAGTGGAGTCCACACAGCTCACCCCCCAATCACTGCGGAAGTACCGCCGCGGGGAAAGAGTGGATTGGACTTGAAGGTTGGCTCGGAATATAATCATAGCCGGGGGCAGCTTCCCCCGAGACGGAGATTATTCCATTAGCATGCCGACCTCGAGATTACGACTGCAACTAGACGCCACATGTAACGAGGGAACAATGGTATGCATTCTCGTCGCGGCGCTTGCCCTTCTTTCGCTTGGTATTTGTGAACGGGTGCAAAGAGTATTTATGCAACTGCCAGAGTCAGAAGGGTGGATCGATTGCCTAAGAGTCGAGGGTGAGCGCAGAAAGTGATTAGGGCTCACCCGAAGTTCTCTGTGTGGCAAGCATCAAGACATGCAGCCAAGATATGGCGGTACCAAGAATGTACTGCTGTACGAGGGCATCTTAAAATGTGACCCGACTTGCTGTGTGCCATACAACCAGGAACTTTCGAAACTGCGGATGAACCACCTAGCGCGAGTTCTGACCCCACGCATCGCCAACTGATGTGGCTCCGCCTGACTGCAAGATCCAGGCGAGCCACGCATTCAAATGATGCCGGAATCCGTGGCTTTGGAAACGGTCGTACACAGCATAGGAACCGTATTGTGTAAAGAGGCGGATGATAGAACTGATTCACGCTAGTATTAGTCGCTATTTCTTATGCTCCAAGGTACGAAGAAAACAAGAGAACAAGACTCACTTTGTCACTCCGAGTCTAAGCCATCTGGATGTCAAGGGTCACTAGTATCAAAATCCCACCGGCATTTTGACGACACCGACTGGTACAGGTGGTTCAATTTCCATTCAGCGACATGCTGTTCATCATCTCCATAGAACTTGAACTTTGCCATTCACCGAATAGTTTGTATGTGGTCGCAGCACCGTCGGCGGCTGTCGGCTCCGGAGAGGGACGAAGATTGAGTCTGCACCGGACCTGCTGAGAAAATGTTTTATTAAGATCGAGCGGTTTGTGCGGCGACGGTATTCTCTACGTTGTTGGGTTGTGGGAGAGCAACAAAAAGTCTCGGAATTGAACAACTGAGCCATCCGAGCCTTCCCTGCCGCATATTCGCGCGGAGATTGAACAGTGCCAACGATGCTCCCCTCGCCGCTTCACCGTTTCAACCCTCCAGGCACACTTACGGGCGTTTCCTGATACATTCTGAAGCCCTGGAAAAAACGCTCTATGCTATCTGTACTTTTTTTCACTCAGCAGATGAAGTGGTAAATAACGCTGGCAGGATCACATATTCCACTGGACCGGACTTGACTAATTTCCTTACACCACCGATACATATGAGCGGCAAATGTCCAAGACTGCCGATAGGAGCGGACGGCGTCGCAAGGCCATTTTCGCCGTCCCAGCCTGTAACACCAAGTGCACACTGGCTGTGCCAGGTCGTGGGTAGGACGGCGGATTTCAATCGCCAAGAACCTCTAAGTCGGCTGGGTGGACTACCGTGCCGGGCGCAATCTGTCGAATGCCACGGTGGAGCAGGTACCGCCGTAAGTTTTGTTAAACTCTCGTAGTATGTGAGCAAGAGACAGACGGTGATAACTGCGTGGAATCCGTAAGTGTTTTCAAGTCTGCGTGCTGCTTCGCACCGTTGTTGCTCGACGATTTTTCGATTGCAGCGATCACCAGATATTGGGTATCTTCTCGTGTCACTATAGCCTCCGTGGTGGTCGCTTCACTTAACGGCATAGTATAGTCTGCGAAGGATACCGACAGGAATCGCGGTGACCACCGTCTTTCTGAGGTATAAACTAGGTGGCCTGAAGTAGCTAGTTGTGTTTATACGCCGAGACGTGATCCACAGTCCTACAGCTAATTCCAATGTCATGCATACTCGGGAGCTCTGCCTTCTACACATGGCATCGCATGGTCTATTCTACCGATCGCGCCTGAATGCCAGATTCAACGACTGCATGTGATAGATGATCGGATATGCTTGGACTTAAGTCTCAGAGGGTTGTGAGTCTGCAGAAGAAGTGCAATGCTTGATTTGGCGCAACGAGGTTGCACGTACCTTTTCGTTGCCATCGTGCACCCCCGTTCCGCCAACTCCAACAGGCATGTCTATCTAGCATGCGCTGCGAAGAAAAGAACCGCTCGCATTTCTTGCACGAAAATTCGCACTGCTTGCCGTGTTGCGCGACTTCGTGTCGCAAGCGGTCGTGATGTCGTGTAAACGATTCTTGGCAACCCATCGTACAGGGGAAGTGCTTGTGTGGTTTTCTTTCGTGCGTTTTTAAATGGACTCGTTGCGTGTACATGCTTTTCAGGATCCGACCACAGGAAGGGAATGGGCAAGGATATGACTTGCACTTGCCCTCTCGTGCGGGCTGAGCAGGAGGAGAACTGCCCTGACTTGGTGGAGAAAGGCTGGAGCGTGGTGTATCATGTATCATGACCCCATGGCCGTGAGTAGGGGTTGGAGGATATGAATCGATGCTGATCTGATCGAAGTGTGGGGATACAGGAGTGGATGAAGTCTGTGACGACGACCCAGACTGAGGTGACGGGGTGAATAGATCCATGATAGAGAAGGATCCGCATAATGCATGGTTGACACTCCTTCCTTCCGCCCCCGGTTGTCCTGTTGTGCATGCGTAAGATCGGGAATGAACTTGCGACGCATCAAAGCTTGTGAAATCACCTCGGATATCTATTAAATCGTTCATTGGGCCCTGCGTGCAATGATAAGTCGCACTGTCCGCAGAATACGTTCCCTGATCCACTGCAACCTGGTCAACAAGTCCCAGAGATTATTTAGGGAAAGCTTACCTTGTATATCAAATGGGTCGAGCTGCGGGTCGCATGGTGCGTATAGATCTGGTGGGGGAAAAGCGCGTCGACGAAGAGTCACACTACTAATCCAGTTGTGACCATACCTTCGGTGAACGAACCGGAAGAAATCAGAGACAACGTTTGGGATGCAGATGATACCGAACAAGGTACCACATCGGGCTGCCAGGGAGGATTTTCTTGGAGAAAGGCGCAAAGGGATGCCTGATCCATTATTTCATCCAGTGATACCTGTCTTGCGCTCACAGAGGGGCCATACGTGTCGTTTGTACTACTGTCCGCGTTTCTGAAGCTGTCTCGTTCATGAACTGCGGCTATTGATGTTACAACGGCCTCCGAATGCGCACTACAGTCGGGTGGATCCAAACGACAGGGAGGATCGAGAGCGTGAAAAGGAGGTGCTGAATAAGGGAAGGCCTGAGGTTAGACCAATGACTTTCTGTGCGAGAACAAATAACAAGGCAAACCTTCTGGCAAGTTCATTGGCCAGTGCTCAGAGGCAACGGGCTGAGCGGGAAAAATTCTGATGCACAAAGTTTTAGGATCTGGAGAACTCTGAAGAGTGGGTGCCAAATCGCCGGAGTGTGATGAACAGTGGGGTTGCTGCGGACCGGAGCGGATGTCTTTGATGTTGGAGGTCAACTCTCCGCTGAAAGGGTCCACCTCAATATCTAGTTCAATGTCCAGCTGGGAGTGTAGTGGACCTAAGACAGGGATGCTGAGAAACATTTTTCGTCCAAGTATGGGGAAACACTAGGGTCGACGAGAAGTCTGGAGCTATATAAAGTGGCCCCCGATGACAATTATAGAATGGGAACTCCATGGAAAACGGCTATGTACCTCACGACTCGGATTGATGGGGCACAGACACGAGTCGGAGACCCGGAGTAGCTATCATTGACCTCGCACATCTTGATTCTCCGGCCACGCGGAGTCGCGCCGGCGGACCTAGTTTTATTAGAGTACATTACACTTAGAGCATAGAATCGCCATATACGTTTCTTGAAGATCTGCGGATGGAATCTTGCGATACGAAAGTGAGCGAAGATATCATGGTGGCCTGTGACATTGTCGGCGCCAATTCATAGCCCAGTGCAGCTACACACACAGACACGTCAATGCTAGTTACATTAATTACAAACTTGGTATGCTTACATCGTACGAGCGAGCATATGCTACTCGTTACAGCTTGCTGCCGTAAACCACGGTCTGATCAACCACCAGTGCATAGTGCCTGACTCGGCGAGGGCTATGCAGCTGTGACGACGGGCCACCTTATGGTGCGTTCCGGCCGACATCGCCTCCTTTGGTACCCTCCAACAGATCATCACTTGTCACCATTGGCAAGGGAAGCGAGATCAATATCATGTCTCAAAAACGGATCGACCGCGGCCATTGAGACGCGGCGTGGTGCACAGAGCGTCTGGTTGGTGCCTGTGAGGTGTGCCTGGCTAGCATACGCTGCGAGCCTACCACAATGAGGGGTGCTGGATGCCTCATGTGGTAATCATGGATTACATTGATCATCAGGTGTCGAGCGTCACCAGTGAGCGATGGTGTTGTATTCACGAGGGCGCTGACACCCATAGGACGAGCGTGATGATTTCTAAGGAAAGCATGAGTCGCGGAACAGTGTAAGGCAAAACGTATTACATACTTTTGACACTTGATCTCATTTCACCGACTTGGTCTCTGTTAGGACTGTGGAAGTGTCGAATAATAGGAACATCAATAAAATCGAGAAATCCGGCCTTTCCATCGGATAGTACACGTTGACGATATGTTATCGCGGCTGAGATGATCCACCCAGATGCGTCCGAGTACCATCCGATGACATCCATGGCAACTCAATCATTTCGAACTTGTCGATCCGATGGTTCCTCTGTTCCAGTGTCCGATCATACTCTGCTTGGGCTACGCAACGTCGTGGTTTTCCTCCAAGGGTGTGCAACTAGACGTCTCTTTCAAGCTGAGGGAGATGGACGTGGGGGACCTTGGTTGGCAACACGCGCCTTGATACGTTTGGTATGCGTCAACCGACTCCCTGGAGCGAAATCTCATCTCACGAATGCCACGCTTCACAAGCCTATGGCCTGCATAGAGATTTTGTTCACGAGCCTTTCGGCGGACTCGCCACAGCATACTTTTACTTCCGGTACCGGCAACACCAAAGATTCGTCCTTCCAAGGGTCCGCTTCATCTCAGTTCGCTCTGGTACCTGTGAGAAACTCACGGTGACTTCGAATTTCGGATGGTGCCGTCCATCTCCATATATTACATATCAGCTTGTGAGCGGTCAATCCCATCAAGTACTTGATTGTGTCGGTTATCAACCGAGTATCTATAACCGAACAGTAGTAAATCGCTTACCAATGCTGTTGCAGTTGGAAATATCTTAGCAAGGTTCGTAGAAAAACCGGCGCTCGGCGACGGCACGAAAGAACAGCCGAGTGTTACCTGAACGGATGCGCCAAATATGCGGGGTGAAAGGAATGACAACGCGCCCGTTGAAGCTATTTGTTGCGCTCTCATATCGTCAGAGGGTAGGTGTGAACTCGGGTTAAGCGCTATACCAGTGCACACATACTGCAGGAGGCGGTGTCGGTGTTCTCGGTCAATCAGTTATGTAAATGGAGGCTCCTGTACAAACGTTGGTTGAGTGGGTACCCCAAGCATAATATTGGCAGAACTTACATCAAATCATATGTTCCTCTGGAAGCCGCGACCCAATATACGAAAAGTGCAACCACTCGAATCATATATATAAAGTACGTTCCATAGTAACTCGTGACTGACTGGATGATGTCGATGTACCCTTGAGGCATGCCAACCACGAACCCTTTGCCACATGACTGGCGTTATCTGACTGTTCCTGTCAGTGTCCTGAGATGAAGATGCTGTGCAGTTCGAGAATCGTGCTAAGTTGTCCGCAGCAGCTGCGTCCTGAACATAGATGATGGCGCCTTGTCTGACTCGGAGCTTGGAAATACCCCATAACCAATCGTAGGACAGACTCAATGACTGGTGTGTCATCGCCCCATGGATGTATCGATGGCCATTCAGCCGCAAGTTTGTCCAGCTAGATGGACGGAAGCGTGATCGTTTGCAGAATCCTCCTGACTGCGGTCAAATTCTCACAAGCGCAACCATGTAAACTACGTACCTGCCAAGTTATCTTGTGCGGCCATGTTCCCGCACAGATTTTCTTCTGAATGGGAATAGCGCGGTCATACACAGGGAGCAGGTAGGACGTATGTGAAAGCTGCAACCTCACAGGTCTTGCGGCGTTCGAATGCCAGATCAATTTGGTACCCAACGTCTGTGATTCAGCCGTGCGTGCCGCTTGTTAAGCATTATGGCACGCGCTACAGCACGACAGTTGCCAAGTGCACAGCTAACGCCGAAGGTGAAGGTGACGGCCAGTGCGTAAATGGATGGCTACAATCTGAAGAGAAAATACTAGACATATATACGCAAGGACACAAACAAACCAAACTCAGGAAGTTACGAAACGAAGTTCTCACCTCATAGCAATCATTAGCATGGATTCGGTGAGCTCCACTTTCGAGCCCTCTAGCTGGCAAAGCCTTGGGCTCGTTGCTATTAAAGTATCCGACGGTGGCCTAATTTTGTTTGAGCCCTTAACAGGGCATTCGGTTATGAACAGTGACGACGCCTATGGGTATCCGAAAAAGTTGAGGAACACGGTGAACAGGCTGAACAAGCGAGGTGAGATTCGAAGTACGATATAGCCACTGGGCGATACCAATCTAATGGAACACATTTTCTTGGACGATAGCGGTGTATGACTATGAAACCGTTCATTGCATCGTCAATGCTGCGTCTGTCTTGCACGTATCCTTCCTTCCGCCCTCACCCTCCGGTGTCTATGACAATCCTTTGGAACGCATGCCAATCATATTGCCCATGATCGGCAAGATCGGTATCTATCCAGATGGTGACAACGATGCGCCAGTATGCTATCTGCACGGTAAGCACGCCACATATCAAATCTGCATGCTGGACAGTGTTCGTCTTTCGATCGTCTCAACTGCGCTCCAGGCCACGTTTCCAGCCGTCTCATGAAGATCTCCACCACTACCTTACACGTTGGCGGGTTGGACTCATTGGAGGGACTACCTGTATGCATCGCAGCAACCCACGTCGATGGCCTCGTGCTTGCCCTGAGCCCCTTCTCGCACAGCTACAATTACCGTTCAGCCGTCCTCCATGGTATTGCGACTATTGTCTTGGATGCCGACGAGAAGCTCTGGGCGATGACACGGCTCACCAACGGCGTTCTACCTCAACGGTGGGAAACATCCCGGAACCCGCCTACAAGTTCGGAGATGCAGAGCACGGGGATTCTCAAAGTGCGCATAGTGAGCGCAAGCGCCAAGATAAGAGCGGAGGGACCGCATGATGATCGATCAGACGTACAGAATGAGGAACTCGTCAGGAACGTATGGACAGGAGTACTGCCGGTACGTCTTTGAATCTGCAAATTTTCATGGGTGAACCAACTTGCTTCGGTCCCAAGGTATTTGAGGGGTTCTGCGAACCTGTGCCGAGCGCGTACAATGGCGTACCGAGCTTGCCCGGGGACGTTAGGGCGTATCTAAGGCGGCAAAATACGGAGAGAAAGAGTCACGCTATTCGTGCCGCAAAGGGTGGCGTTACAGCGTCGTAGAACAAGCGTTTGTTTCGTCTTTTCAAACTCCCCCCAAGGCTCACTCCTTCCAACAGATCAGAAAGCCGAGTGGAGACAGTCAGTTTCCATCAACATCATACCCTCAGGTCTGTATTCGCTTGTCCTTTATCAGCTCGAGTCAGCAGTGCGGGAATTCGGAGTCATGAATATCATTCTTCACGTTGGTCCCCTCGGATACATACCAGAACAACTTGTATGGACTTACTTCACATGGCTCACAGTGAGTCTAACACATCGCTCCACGATGCTTCGACAGCACGGTCTTGAAACATGAGCTGATCACCCGTGCCTTTGACCGTAACCTCGAATTCGGCGGTCCCAGGTGGTATGTTTCCTGTAGCCCTCTGACAACTCCCTTTCTCTACACAGCATGTCTCAACTTACCCTCGAACCTCAGGTCCTTGATTGGTTCGGTATGATGTAGAATCTACCTCACAGCGTTGATGGTAATGGATCCATGCAACGTCAACGCTTCAGCTTTCATGTGCATTCGGTCTAACTAGCTCTCCGATGTTGGGCTTTATCCGTCACGATCAAGTGATCAAATCCCATCGCGTCAATGCTAATCCGCATGAAAGCGTCCACTAGGTCGATGTCAGTACGCCCATTCGAACCTAATTTGGTGACCAGATTAACTCGGACCGTCCGCGATGCCTCAACACAGCTAATACGGCATTACAGACGACGTCGTGTATAACGTCCTTATGTCGTCACCCCAAAAGTCGAAAAGGCCCGCGTCTTGACAAATTCAACTTCTCACCCTGGGTGGAGCAAAGACGCGAACACTCGACAGGCTTGCAGTGCCGACATCTTACCGGGTTGGCCGTTCGGCACGATTCGACCAAACCTTGACGTCAGTGTCTGACCGGCTGCATCGAGCCAACCTCGGCACACGACGGAAAATGAGTAAGGACGGATGAGAACACCACCTTCGTTCTCATTTCTCCTTGAGCCATTAAGCGGTCCACGCATGCTATTAGCAAAGTGCACCGGATCCTACCTCCCATAAGTTTAGGAGAAACCTACTTACCTACCTACCAACTACAGGTGTGCAAGTACTCAGTACTCTATGTGCGTATGGAGGATGACGGAAGGCACGAGAAGGGAAAATGGAAATGGAAAATGGAAAAAGAAGTGGAAGATGCCATCCCAATCGTGCAGGAACAAGAAATGGTCGTACGTGTGAGAATGGACTGATATACATACGCATGAAAGCAATGAAAAAGGGACGAGGGAAAACATGCCACAAAAGTCACTCAGGGAAGTAAGCGGGACTTTTCGTTCACGAACGTATCTTGCTGAGCCTGCACACGCAAGGTCGACGTGAGCCGTCTTGGGAATCGATCATCAGTCATTTATGGAGCACCCATACCTCTTCCATCATAGCGTCGCACTGCTTCGCGCGATTCATCTGTGTGTACTTGCGGTATGCCGCAAACGAAAACACAACAAAGGCGAACAGAGAAGCGAGGGCAATTCGAAATGGTGTCACGACGCCCTCGTTCGCGACTGTAGCGTCTAGCCCGAACGGGAACCAGCCCGTGGAACATGTGGAGGCCCACTTATCATCCGTGACAGCGTGATGCTGTATGAGCGTAAGCCTGAGCAAAAAACGTCCAGGAGCTCGTATAGTCAGACGAACCTCCAATCGGTAGATAAACTCTGTCACTGGGACCGCTTCATCTGGGTGATCAAACATGTGCAACGTTTTGAACTCGACATCGTCGGTACCGTTCTTGAACTTGAGACGAATGAAGTCGCGGAATTCAGGAGCAGGACCACGGAAAACCTCAAACGACAAGGCAGAAGCGTAGTTTGCTGTGTATTACGTCAATGGACATAAGTGAGACGACTAGCACATGAGCACACGCACGAATCCCAAAGAGTGACCCGTTGTCGTTCTTGGCGTTCAACATGGAGAAGAGAGACGTGAAAGGTTGGTAACTGGTCTCGATAAACAAAAGTCGGAGCGGATCATCGTCAAAGGCAATTCGTTCGAGGGCCTTGATGATTGGAGAAAGAATGGCTCGTCCCGCGACTGAAACACGTGTCAAGTATTTCTGACGGGATGGGAGGGTGCAAGGGACTTACTGTTCCCTATGCCTCCGATGTTTTTGTCGGAGAAGACAGCATTTTCCTTGTAGTTGACCAAACCGCGTGCTTGTTCAATCAATGTCGGAGGAAGCCGGAATGCAAAGGACTGATTGTGGATGAGCTGCGTGTTGAGGTAATCATATACCTGTGCCCAACCACATCAGAAATGAAGGAGTAGAACGGCAACGTCTACGAACATTCCACTGCAGTGAAAGGCAGGAGTCAGAAGCTGAAACGAACCAGGGCAACTCTTGAGCCTACCATGTCAACAAGCGTCGCAGATCTGCCAAACATGTAGTCATGGACCGATTCGAAGAAGTGTTCTGCATCCTTGGCGGCGTGTCTGAACTCCTCCGAAGCATACACCTCGGAAACGTGCTTCTTGAAAGCCTGTACACGTTGTTAATGTGGACCGCCACGTGAAGCGACGAGCGACATGCGGACCTTGCAGTCGGTCCAGGGTTCGAGCACGCGATCGCCTCCTGCCGTGGACGTTGCGACGGGGACATATTGATACCCTCCGAGCGGAGAAACGATGGTAGATCCGTTGGCGAGCTCTATTTTGTTAAGCGGAGTGGGAGGGAACAACCCTTGCAGTAGAGCGATACTGGAGTCGAAGATCGCTGCACCCTCGCCCCCTGACTTTGCGTGGACGTTGACCTTGTTAGGTGGGATGGGGTGAGAAGGATCCAGGGGCATGTCACGAATGTGGAGCGGCGAGGACGAGTCTAGGTACGTAGACTTGAGGTAAGAGCCGAGATGGAATGACTCGACCTGTCATCGGTGCACGTCAGAATCACTGGCGAGCAAGTATAGATGACCATACGTACGGCACCGAGAGGAGTGGATTCGGTGAAGGATGGAGCATAGCTGTAAGGATCTTGGAGAAACTCTGAACGATCCCCATTTCGTGCGATGATGAGCACACCAAGCAGTTTAGATACCATTATCGACTCGTAAAATGTGAGCAGAACGAGATGGGTGAGTCTTCCGGGAGGGTCGTGCCCAAAGGCAGGGAAGAGCACAAGGAGAGTGGGTTGGAGAAATCAGGATGGTTCGAGGGGTTTTGATATCCCCCGCCATGAGGCGGGCATCGCCAAATCACTTAGCGAAGCGACCGAGGGCGATGATGGGACATGCATGGCAAACGTCACGGTCTATTCCCTGCCACGCTTCGAGGTGTATGGAGGGTGTCCATGAAGCAGCAGTCCCTGCGACCACCCAACTGCCACTTGTACGTGGTTCTCGGGCACCGGAAGGGTTGAAATCGCCTGAAGATCACGCCAGCTGGGGGCACGCCAGATGAAATTAAGGGAAAGAACAGACTTGATTGCAATAATACGGACTGGGTGTGGTCCAGCTTGGGCGGACATGCGCAGGGAGCGTGGCAGGTTTGTCTGAAATGGTAGTTTGCGCGGCGCACGTGCCAAACGGCCCAGACCTGCGCCGCCGTAAGCGCGCCGTTAGGACCTTCAGCCGGAAACAGGGACTTGTCAACACGACCTGTAGTAGCGTCTAAGGACAGCGACCTAGCCGGACTGGGAGACGATGAATGCTCCAAGGAGACGCCGCCCGCCAGCGGTGACGCACTGGGTCGGACACGTGCTTGTAGGCAGGAGAAAAGACGTGAGCGGTACATAATGCATAATGGCCCATCCGCGGAATAGTCTAACATTTCGATGGCCCGACTAGTACTAGTGTACATGTTGCTGGGAATAAAATGATCATCACAATCACGGTGCGTGCTCAGGCCCTATCAACCTGCGCAACTTGTCTGGCTGCGCAACCCTGGAGCACCCAGTGATATTTTGAATGATCGCAGGCGTACCGTGGGTGGCTTAACTGCGGCATTGCACTGCAACTTCAAGTTCTGGAGCTCACTAATAATGAACACAAATTCATGAAGAAGCTCAGGTGGCGACTCAACCCAGTTCTACACGACGAGGGATTGGCTGTGCCCGGGACTTCGACACCAGCAGGACGTATTCACGATGAAGCGCAGTCAAGACCGGTGCCGCTTCTATGAATGCAGCATGTAAGTAATAATTTCGGCTTCCCTGTGATAACGATAGGTTCAAATCCGCAATAACCTGCCTAATCCAGGTTACAGTTGGATGCTTCGGCTCGTACGAATCGGATACTGTCGATTTCTTCACAGAACACCACAGCATCACAGTTGCGCGCCTTTCACTTGTTTCCTACGGCCCGAAGCGCTGATCTCGACACCGGATATCAGATTTCACGGAGAAACCGGTACTTCCTCCCCGCGGCCAGGACCTTTGGCCTCAGTCTGATTTGCAGTGCTACTGTTTCGTCTGACGCTGTAACTGGCTGACACGCACCTGTCCACGAATAGCGAAAAGTTCTTTCACTCATCGTCTAACAGTCGACTGCTATCTCTCGGATAAACAAGTTTCCCGTGCAGGCCCATCGTTCCACTGAACCAACCAATGTTGAATGCAATGCAGCCCACGCAGACGGGACCAACAGGGATTTGTTAGTCTTAATCTCCGAGAACGCTTACCTATGTATAACACCTTCTGACCTTCGCGATCGAATCCACCTCTTTCTTGGTCAACTCTGGCACTGGATGCCACAGCAACTCCTTTCGCACAGGAATCTACGAGCCTAATGCTGGATGTAAAGTACAGGTTCTTGGTCCATTAGCGCAATGGAATGACGTAGACAGCTTCCATTTCTCTCGTGTCTGATACGCACTGCCCTGTCACGGTATTCGATGGCGACACCAACACCGCTACATGCATAATTGTACCCCATTTGGTAGGAAAGAGGGCATGCACCGGACCATTAGACATTCTGGGACAAATCTTTCGATTTGGCAGAAATCCAGAGCCACAAAGATGAGGGATGCCATCATGCTGGCCTTCGCGGCAGTGCCTTCCATCCTTTCCGAAGGCCTTTTGCCTCTATTATGCTTGCGGGCATGCAATATACTGGATCCAAATCTATCAGACCGGGGTATCCCAAGAGGGACAGACCTATGATGTACGCCATTCAGCTGACGCCCAGACGCCCAGACGGGTTTGAGTTGTCTTGAACGCACCCGCGACTCCAAAGTGAGTGTGAAAGACGTCTACCATGTCGCCCTGTCGATCCGCAATGCCGCCCATCTCTGTGTCCTGGGCAGATAGAATGAACCCAGTGAGCTTCCCACTATCGATCCAGTGGAGCCTATTCAAGATCGACAGTGCCGACAGCACCCAAAACGAATAGCAAACCTATTCGGTTGTAAGTCGAAACCACACAACAAAAAAGAAATGCGCTCACGTCCGGCAATTTCTCGGGGCGTCCATTGAGTCCCCCGTTCGGAAGCTGTCGCTCTGCCAGCCACCAACACAGCATATCCAAATCGACCTCGTCTAACCTGTCGAGAATCGCGAGCGCAGCTACACAGACAAAAACTGGAAACAATGAATGAAGCGGCGCGTGTATGTGCAATGGAAACAATCGCCATAGTGAATTGTCAACATACCTTGTGCCGCATGACTTTCCGCACCAGCGACCGCACCGTAGCCACCATCAAAGTTGCGACACTGACGGATGTACGATACTGCTTTCTCAACATCTATCGCATCTAATCGGCCGAGGAGGGACAGCGCGTTGACAGCGATGTAGAGGAATCGAGTGTCAGTTTCTCCAAAAGCGTCACCTGCAAACACCCCCGAAGGTTGCTGTAACGATGAAATGACTGAGGAAAGCGATCGCGATCAGTTCCCTGCATTAAACTTTCACGACATGTGCTAAACCCGCTTACATTTGACGACGCGGTCGACGTCCAGTCTATCGAGTGCGTCTTGCGTGACGAGGATCTGAATCGCGCTCAGCGTGCACAGAATATGGGCATCGTGATCTGGGTGGGCACCGAAACCACCTAGATTGTGGGTGAAAGCAGGAGAGAAGCAGATCAAGTCAAAATCGGAGAGACGGCAACAGCGGGAACATACCTGCCTCGTCGTCCCAACAGCTCATCACATATTCGATCATCTCTTCCCGATCAAGCGCATCTTTGTGTCCCATGATGCACAGCGCCGTGAGGCCCCAGTAAACGGCGTTCATCCGCAGATGCGCAGTGAGATGATACGTGAGGTCATCCTTGCTCTTTAGGATGTTAAACAACGAGCGGCAGAGCAGATACGGAGGCGCTCACCTTTCCGAGGGACTGTATGTATGATACGTGCAGGGCCACGAGCAGCTCGTCGTCTGCACTCATCGTGGTACCACTTCGAGATCATACTTCCTTCTCCGGCATAACTTCTCCTGTTCTCGGCTTCTGCCGGCGAGGACGAGAATGACACCAACTTGAACGCTGGTACTGGAATATTGAATCGCTAACACTGCCCAAAAAAACAAGAAAGACTGCCACGTGCCAGAAACATCATCTATAGTACGTGTACTTGGGTACTTACCGTCGTTCTGACCTTCACTACTCATCGGCTTTCCTGTCACTAGTCGTTGACGGTTTCCGGGTACGAGTCCTAGGCTTATGCCACATGATGCATCTCGACCGATACAGATGCCTTACTTTTACTTTACTGACATCTTGCAGGGCGTTGCTACCTTTCACACACTTACTCTAGCGACGAAGCAACCAATGGGCGAGGACAAAGAACCCAGGACCCACGGTCTTTTACAACTTACCTGCGACTGAGCAGAACCGCAAACTTTGCCCTAGACCTTAAAACATAGAGAGCCCGGGGGAGGTTGGAAACCAGGTCGAAGGCCACGTCGGCCACGTCGACGCCCCGCGCTGAACAAGCTTGACCTATGCTGGATAACATCCAGGTGCACCTGATCCGTCAGACCTTGAAAACCCAATAGCAGGATCATAGGGGATTGGTGGTCCTGGCTTGGCTATCAATATATCACGACTCTGAAGCTACCACAGATCCTTTATAATTATCAACGAAAAAGATTACTAGGAGCTTTCGAGAAATCCAGAAAATATACGAGGATACCCCTTTATGCTGCCAAACGTCTTCGCAAAATCTGGCTCTGCCACGAGCTATCTCAGACCACCACTGAGCAAGTATGTCTTTGGCATACTCATGAGAACAATTACGCTTCTTCTGAGCGTACTTCTGTATTTTTGATTTGGACGCTCGTCTGGCCCGTCGTGGTGACTTGCGATCCTCCCAAACCAATGGATGCCCAAACTACTTCACCAGTCTGTGGTGGCATCGGAGATGAGCACCGTGATGCCGTGGTAGCGGAGCAACTCACCGTATCCTCCGCATTCGTGGTGTTCAACTGTCTGCTAAGGAACTCACGGGTGAGGAGGGTATCCATAAGAGTCTGCCAAAAAGAGATCAGCGCAGTTCAAACTTCGTTCTCGTTAACGATACTTACATTCGTGTAGATTCGACCAAGGGGGAGGGCGAACATCCCGAAAAGATACGTTGTCGGGAGAAAAATGAAAGTGAGTAAAACCCCCATTGTAAAGATACTGGCGAAGAGGCCTGTCTGGATAGCACCTCGAGTAAGTCGGCTCAAAACGGTATCCATCTTGTGAAATCCGGTTCGCGAAGAGACGAAGATGGTGACCAACGTAACTAGAGGGCTAAATAAGAACACTTATGCTATGTGAATTGAAAGAAATGAGCGTACCTGTGATGTATATGTCTTCGACGACCAATAAGGACCACCAGACAACCAGGAGGGGGGCAATATGGACTAGCTTGGAAGGGCTAGATGCTTATGATCAGCTTTATACATCATCACTCTGTGATACGCACTAGCGGATAATGAAGGCCCAGATGCCGCCGATCATCCCTAGAATAAGCGGAGGAATTGCTAGCACGATGGCCACGGTATAAAGGATTTTGCTACCGGTCAGGTGCCAAATTCTGCGATACCTTGTCGTTCAGTTTATCATCACCAGTACCACCCACATACTTGCCTTGATCCGAGATACACCTGCGTCACAAAAGCAGTGATGGCATCGGTGATGGCTGAGAGTTGGAACGGCCAAACAGCCGCTTGGAGGACGGTTAGGACCAGAGAATGATGACGTAATAATTTACCTTCGAGAACTGCTGGATTGTTAAAGTTTGTAACACTGGGATGCATTCGATATGAGTAGACGCGATGATCGACGAAGCCACCTACGTATAATACCATGCCATATATATAATTCTGTAGAAGCAACTGGGTGACCGACCGATCAACGGACGGATGGTACTCACGCGACACTCTGGAACGTGTCTATTATGAACAGGAAAAGCACCATAAACCTGGATCCACCCGGTCAAAGCTGCGAGAACATTGATCCGTAACCGACCCACTTTACCACCGCCCGATCATTGAATTCTAGCATGGGGTGAGCGATGGCAGACTCAGATTTGCGAATTCTACTTACTCCGGTGGTAGTATGCCGCGAACTGGTAGGTGACGAGGCCAAACAGGAATGTATTTACTCGGTTCGAAATGGATAAGTAAGACGTCGAACCGACGTGACCGCTACTCACAGTACATGCCTACTTGGAGCACGCCTGTCATTTGACCCCGATCAGTGTGTCCCATGCTACAGATGACCTTGTACGCACCGAGCGTCAGGTCGTACGCGCCCATTTCGAGACCTTGTTTCAAAGAAAGACTGTGTCGCTCAGGGACGTTGGAACTGTTCGAAGAATGGCAGGAAAATAGGGGTGGAAATATTTTTTCTTCTTTTCGGAATCTATTTATTTTTCGGCGTTTGCCGGGGATTCCATAGAACAACTCAGCCGTCCTGTCCTCGTCCCTGTCCTTGTCTATCTCGACCCGTGATTCGTGAGTCGTTCTCGCCGAACAAGACGAAGACATAACATCCAAGGACCTTCCGTGTGACGTGGTGCCGTAGCTTTGTCTCTACCTCGATTTGGTGTTTCTCCTGGATCATTATAACGACAACGATACCACTCACGAACATACATTTCCTTCTCATCCACACTGTTTTATATCCCTCAGCTTCAATGCATACGTCCGAAGTTCAAGGTCCATTGAACTTTCCCGCCACCCCTCCAACGCCGTACAATCCCTCCGGAGACCTACCGTCACCAATCGGGCGGACACGCTCACAGCCGATAGGAGAGTCCAGCCAAGGACCGTCGTGCGGTCGAAAAACACAGAGCGAGAGTTTGTTGGGCGTTCCCGCTCTCATGCCTGTACTTCGATCTCCCCCAGTGGCGGATAATGCCGTAAGTACTCCGTCAACACACTACACCCCACATTACTGAAGTGGCGTCTTCCATTCTCTAGGCCCCGGATCAATCCAGTGCTACCCTCTTGGAACCCCCTGCTCTCCAGGCCCCGGAACAACCCGACTCTGCGCCATCACCCGTACCCACAGAAATAATTCCTCCAGATCTCACACAAGAGGAAATTGTTGCCGACATTCAACAATCGGGCATCAAAGTGCGCGACTTCGCGTACGAGGAATTTCCTGTCGAACTGCGCGCACCCGAACTCTATGATCCTATTCTTGGTTGGCATGTTTATGAATCGATGCTCGACAGTCTCAATCCTAACAGAGGCTCTCTCAACGGGAAACATCTACGTCGACTGCTAAACCTTGGTTGGGTATCAGAAGAGGCTGACGGACACCGGTGGCAAGAGAAAGATAGAGAGGCATTAGAAAAGTTTGATAGCCATCCCCATTATCCTTGGAAGGCTCTCAGTTTGACCAAGCCCAAGAAGCATGATCTGAGAGTGGTAGCAACGTCAAGGTTTCAATGGGTAAATGCCGAGCAACTTGTCCCTCAATTCGTCAACCGTGGCATATCCCGCGTCGCTGCTGCCTTTCGAGGCTCTCGTCAAGCTGTAGCTCGGTATCAAAAGCGACAAGCAAACGATGCCACTGAGACTGAGGAAGACCTCGAACTCTCACCCCGGTCAAAGAAGAGACGGTTGTCGACTGCTGCAGAGTCAGCAGCTTCGGGAAGCCAACCCGCTCCGAGTTCGCCTCCGCACTTTCCTTTGACATTGATTAATGGCAAGCCACCACGGCAATTTTCAGCCGGGCACCAGTCGGATAGCTTACCGCGTCTCCCTACGCTTCCGACACCGACACAAGGAGCGCTTAGTCGTTCTTTACAACGCCACCTTTCCATGACGTCTGTCTCTTCACCTGACTCGCGGACAACGTTGACCCAGGGAACGAACCACGAGTGACTTCACTCATTGACGTTGCCCCGCTGGTTCACATTCAACGCCGACTACTGACTGTCGGTGATCCAAGAACATGGTATGTAAGGATTACGGATTTTTTTATAAACTGTTATTTTGGGAGGTAGCATCGACAGAAAAGATCGGCGACATTGTATCAGTAATGTATCCAACTTGTTACCCTCCTGTAATTCGTGTTTCCGGTTTTGATTTTTTTTTCCCTTATTTTACTTCTTGCACCTCATGCTTCGCATCTGTGACGTCAACCAACGGCGGCGCAGTATCGAGTCATATCGTCACCAGTCCGGACCCTTGGCTCATTGGCAAGTTAACTAGATCAGGTATAGCTCGATGGACCTATTATGAGGGTCTGATGATGGGTGAGCTTGTCGCTTCGATGGTTCGTGCGCCTATTTGGTGACTGCCTCTCTGTCAGCTTTGTGATCTGGCCTGCTGCGGTGTTGCCAAACTTGACGAAGGGGAGTTTTTGCGCTGGCAGGCTAAGTTAGATCGAGTCTAGCCCAACGAGACAACTCTCGATATCCGACGGGAGAGTTGACTGACTCCTCAGTGCTATTCATGTTCATCCAATGGCCGTTTCTCTTTCTGTTAGCTAGCATTTGACGTGTCATATTGACTTGGTCAAGGTTTGATCGAATGACTAGACACGAACATCGCACTGTGCGGAGCCCCCGTGCGGATTTGCAAACGTGTATTCATTTCTATTTGGCACAGGTTCAGGCCAGAATAACTTGGGCGCTCGTCGTTATTCCCTGCGCAGCGTATGTGCGGAGTAGGTAACAATTCGAACTGACAATTATCTCCATACGTGATGTTCCACTCAGGCTGGCAGTAACCCTCTCCCAAGGTGGCGTATAAAGTCCGTTCTCCATCGTGTTCGGTGGGGTATCATATACTGTCGGCAACCTGTAACGAGCAGGCATGAGAGCTCCCTGCGCGATCGCGCTTCAAGTTCTCGAGCCACTTATGGGCGTAACCCCAACCTTCCGAGCTAGCGGCCCCGCTGAAAACTCGGACTGTCGTCTGAGCAAGCGATCAACGCTCAACCGCCGCTACCTTTTCCCGACTCACCCACTCGTCTACCCTCTACCCTCCGCCTCGGCAGACTACCCTCGTACCCATCCGGGAATGCACCGACGTCGTCACGAACTGGAACGACGGCAACTGGCGCGCGTCGCACCCGGGATCGATAGAGCTGGCCAACTTCGAGACGCACATATTTCCCAACGGGACCCTCGAAGCATGTTTCCTGAACACGAGCATCAGAGGGCGGTATGGGCAGGGCCAGTTCCCTGTTATCATGCGTGGGGGGGACGTATAGGCGGCAGCGCTGAACACCACCTCAAGGTCGTCGTCAAAAACACGGGGTGAGTCCGTCTCGTGTGCGTGGGTGGCGAGCGCGGCCGCATCCGTGCGTGGTGCATGATGGCGTTCTGACGACTGTACGGCTTTGTGGACGATTTTTTTAGACATGATTTTATAGGACGGAGTGTCACGCAGGGTGCGTTCGTGGTGTGGACGGACAACACGAAGAACATTTGGCACGATGCCGCGTTCGTGCCGCGGGGTACACCGGAGAACGAGACTTTTCAAGGTCTGTCGGACGACGGGTAAAGAAACTCGGGACGTCGTCTGCTATCGTTGTTTGTACAGCTATGACGCTGGGTGCAGGGTGTGACGAAGCGAAGCGTTTCTTGCAGCGATCGAGCATGGACGTATGATGGTCAGCGGTATCTCCTGGGGGGTTCTGGCGGATGGCTAGCAGGCAGGGGACATTCCTTTTTGTCGCTCAGTTACGGTCTTGGTGAATTCACTGTCGACGACCGGGTTGACTTTGTCAAGCTGATACCCTTTACATAAAGGTGTTGGGAATGCCTAGAAACACCTGTCGTGCTCTCCACCGGCGAATACTTGACCACGAACGAGCACCCAGATTCGGAGCTCTTCTGGGCCTTGCGGGCGGCGGCGATACGTATGGGATCGTGACCTCGGTCGCCTGCACGTACCTCATAATCTAAGTGTTTCAGGCAAGTATCGCCAACTCCTCCGTTCTCCCAGAGTTGGTCGAAGTGTTTTTACGCTACTAAACTCAGCTTACGGACGATGGTGGGGCGGATACGGTGGAATATTTGACCAAGGGATTATTTTCCAATGTTATTCGCCAAATACGACCGACGAGGCCGTCATGAGGACGACACGGTCATGGCCAAACTTTGCGCGGTCTTTGGCACCCAATTATGGGCTCGCTTCTACGAGCAAACATATCTACCGATTCTTGGAATGATCTGGTTTATCAATTGGTGCACGGTGGTAGAGCGGCGGGCAGTGTAGATACCATTAGCACGTCCTGCCTCCTCTCGCAGGACACGGTTTGGAATCATTACCGCGAAGCCGCCCAGTTGCTCGTTGGTTGTAATTCTGGTTTCAAGTGGGTCGGGTCTTTGCTTTTGTAACTCGTCTCTCTTCATGATGGCTGACTGCGACCCACGCAGCACCATCGACGGTGACAGAGTAAGCCAGTCTGGCGCTGATTCTGCTGGATTGAATCCTGAAAGGATCCAGACGATACATTATGCGACACCAAGGGACGATGCTTACCTGAACGAGGCACGTTCACCATCAGCTTGTCTAGTCGGAACGTCGGCTCATACCCGTCACGACCTCCGAATAGGCGTCCCCGTTCGAAATCGACTGGCGAAAAACGTTTTCGGCGCACATTATCCGACGCTGAGGAGTATCCCATACCGGTTGTCGGTCGTCAAGGAGGGGGTCGGATCCGAAGTCTGGAATCAGGATTTGACGCGTCGATATGGGTCGCAATGACGAGTATGCTTCTCATCGAGGAACTTGTTGGAGCACTCGGGTTATCGATACACTTGATAAATCAACGAGTGCTTTTGAGCAACGTCGAGATCTTGTACGAACGACGGGTCAGAATGCTGTCAATGCGAATGTAGTCCCTGGGAGACAGCTGCGAGGAGATGGAGAGAAAAAGTCACTGTATCAATGACAAACATTACTCCAAAATGTCGATCAGAATCGTAATACGCTGACCTGAGCCTCCTTCAACAGCTACAGTTTGGCACTTGTCGGTTTGGCTTATTCCTACCAAGGGGAAGATCTTTAGCTCAGATGGTCTTGCATCTGGTAACGAGATGAATAAAGTGACGCGTAGTACCAATAGCAAAACAGTCAGGTATTCCTTGTGGTCGATTGCTATTAAGGACGACTGGGCGTCTTACAGAGGCGATTCTGTCACGATTCTGATTGTATATAGATGATACACTGACAGGACCGACGCTCAATGACCTGGTAAACAATTTTTGAATGACAGGCCAGAGATCCGAAGAGGTTTGTGCCAACAAGACAGACCTTTTATGCTGCACCGCTGCTCGGCGCCTAGTCATGCAGAGGAGTGAATCCGAGTGATTCGCTTACTTGTGTGGCATTGATGTGACGACGGCAAGTATGCTGACTGCAATGCAATACATGTTGCTGCAGAGCTTTTCCCAGCTCGAGATCGTACGATCGTGGGGCTCGCAAGCTCAACGGACGCGACGTCGGAGGCGAGTTTGTATTGGTCGTCCCATATAGCTTCGGCTTTCGGGAAAGGCGACTTAATGAGCACACCAACGGGGCCGCAAAAGGGTCTGAATGTGTCATTCATTGGCCCTGGCCGCTGTTTTTTCATCAGACACGTTGCGTCCTCGAGGCATCGATATCGGTGTGTTGTGGCTGTGATCTTACTGGGTTTCCTCTTTCTCCTCTCGTGCCGATACACCTACTGCAACGTGGATCACTGGCACTGACAGGCTCTGCCACCGCTATACCAAGCTAGGTGCGTGGACACAACCAATACTTGAAGGCCGGTCGGTTTGAGTTTGACCTCACATTGCCCGATCAGCAGGACACGAGGAGTCCGCCTTGCGACTCGCTGGGAACGCGTTTATTCCTGACGTTTTAGCACCTCGCAGACAACGGCGTGCTGAGCTATAGTAGTTTCGAATACCACCGGCCCTTCCTTGACCCCCCTTTTCTCAAGTCGCGTTTGATACCATGTGTGCGCTTTCCGATTCTTGCGGCGGCTGATCGGCTGATCGAATTTATTCGATGCACACAGGCCACGTCAGGCTCTACCTCCGAGCCTCGGAGTAGGCGACAGAATTGGAGAGAGCGACTCCGAACTCGTGCTCGACGTTCTTCCACCGGACCTGGCGGACGTCGCGTTCGAGAACATGAAGAAAGAGGTGGCATGGAACGTCATGCATCATCGAGGTACGTCTGCGGCGCTTACACGCTTACCTACGCGCGTCCGGCCCATGTCGTACGATTTATTATTCACGCCGCATCACGCAGGTGGAGAAGTGCCTAGACTGGTGGCAGTAGAGGGGGACGTCGCTGCGGACGGAAGGTGAGCGAAACAAGCGTCTCGTTAAGGCCGACCGGGAAATATATTCATATTTTTGTTTCTCTTTTTTTCTCCATAGTTTCCCCATATACCGGCATCCAGCCGACGAGTCTCCCACACTTCGACCGTTTTCCCCGACGGTCTCTCTCATTCGGGCGCATGTGCAAAAAGTGCTCGATCACCCGGTGAACCACGTCCTTATTCAGCATTACAGAAGCGGGGCAGATTACATTTCGGAACATTCGGATAAGACGGTTGACATCGTGCGCGGGTCCAAGGTTGTCAATGTCAGCCTTGGTGCACAGCGTGTCATGACCCTTCGTCTGAAGCGAGACGGCGTGCAAAGCGCGGGACAAGCTCGGCCGTCGCAGAAAATCCCATTACCTCACAACTCGATGTTCGTATTGGGACTGGAGACCAACATGAAGTGGTTGCATGCGATCAATCATGACAAGCGTCCGCTGCAACTCAAGTCCCCCGAAGAGCAGTTCATGAACGGGGAACGCATTAGCTTGACGTTCCGACATATCGGGACATTCCTTTCGGGAGATAAATCGCGTATCTACGGGCAGGGAGCCAGGAGAAAGACTCGCGAGGACGCGCGGGTTGTCGTGAACGGAACGGAAGAAGTAGCGAGACTCTTGGAAGCTTTTGGTAAGGAGAACCAGCAGAGCGAATTTGATTGGGATGCCGTATATGGGGAGGGGTCCGACGTCCTTCATTTTGTTCCGAGGGACGCGTAACGGTTCACATGGTCGATGGTGGGTAGAAGGTGGGATCGCCAATGTATGAATGAAAATGATGCTGTTATCTTGTGTTTGTTTTTTGGTTCCTTTTGTTGAAAATGCCCTAGCAACGCTGGCACAGGGACAAACGACTTTTCTTTTTCTTTGATTGAACCGTCCCATGGCAGCGTTGACGCTCATTTTTTCAGGATACCGTAATTAATGGCGAGCTTGATTTGATGGTGAGCGGAACCAATCCCGTGTACCTTCCCT
>JBBPKV010000036.1:2231-29930 GCA_038089455.1 Tylopilus cf. leucomycelinus
CGCGACGCACAGCCTAAAAAGATGAGCGGTCGGGTTCGAGGCGGGGGGAGGTGCGCAGCGACTGACCTGCCCGTGGGGTCAGACGCGTACAGTCCGAGGTTGAAGTCGCGCGGGTCCAGCGCAAGCAAGTGCGGACCGAGCTTGAACGACACCCTGATGGTGGCGTCGCAGGGGTAGGCGTAGAAGCCGCTGCCGTAATCTGGGGCGGGCTCGGAGCCGGGGACCTAGGGAGCGTAGAACCCCGCGCGTCGTCAACCGCGAGAAAGAACGGAAAAAAGTGGGCGGGCTCACCAGCCTGTATATGGCGGTCGCGACACGGGTGGGGACGTAGATGAACGACGTGCCCGTGTCGACGATCTAGAGAGGAGAAAAAAGGGATGCATAAGAGAAGAGCGCGCAAGGAGACTAACGTACGGCATTGACACTCCCAACACTGACGAGTGTGTCGTTCACCGAGGCCGCAGTCATGCTCACCGTCCAATATGTCTGGGTTGACGCATGTATCAGCAGGTACGGGGAAATCGACAACGGCCAAACCTTTGAGACCACCGGCACCCAGGATACATTGTTGTCACTCGCCTTTGATGCATCGATGCCCCCTAAATAGATCTAATCGCTACCGTCGAGCCCGCACGCATCACGGTAAGGGAGGGGGCAGCTCACCTCAGAGCCGCCGATTTTTTTGCGTGTCATGTACACGCTGAACAAAGGCGCGCAGAGTCGCGGAATCAAGTTTTCGAAAAATGTGGGTTTACGCGAACGTGCGATGGTACTAAAGGCTAATCCAGCAAGTCCATCGTTGGGGGAGTTGGCAAAGTTCATGGAGACAGACTGGACTGCGCCGATGGATTGGTTGAACACCTTGAAGGGCCCTAGGGCCACTGTGTCCTGGGAGATCTTTCCGGACACGTAACCTGACCCCTGATCGAAAGATGAGGCACGTTGAGGTTCACGCACGACCAGGGGCGGATCGAACTCACGTATGAAACAGAGAATGGCTGGTTTGTGCTTCGATATGTGCTACTGGTATCCGCCTGGAACGACGAAAGTGTTCCACAATCACCGCAATTAACGGGAACCCAAAGGTCTGGGGGGGACAAGTGGTCAAGGTCATTGATTGAGAAGAGTGGAGGGCTTACCAGCAGAACCCGTATCAAAGTCAATCTTGAGCGACTGCGCCTGGCTTCCAAAGCTCATAGGGCCGTAATATTCGTAATCGTCGACGCCGTCGGTTTCATCTTGGAGGGAATCGGTGACGGTATTGTTTTCACAAGGAGGTGCAGCGGCGGCTACTCGGAACCCAGAAGAGGAATAGAATAGTGGGCGTGGAGACGACTCGAGTAGAGAACTGAGCAGGGCGATGTTAGCCGCGGAGTCGGATGCGCGGTTGTAGGCGATTTGCAGGGAGGGAGGAATGGCGTAACCGGGGGATGTGCCTAGACCTGCTAGAATTTCAGGGGCGTTTTGGAATTTACGCCGCATGGCAGCTTGGGCAGCAAGCTATAGCGGCGTCGTCAGTGGATTGGAGGGAGGGTAAGCGAGGATACACACTGCGGTTCGCCTGTCGAAGTCAGGGAGGGATGGAGAACGTCTAGCTTGATTGGGGTGGTGGCGACTTTCGCGTAGTGGGGTACTGAGGGAGTTGGTGGTTAGCCAGAGGACGAAGAGAGCGACGTGGACGAGCATCATTGCAAGCACAGGAAAGCAAAACTCGGGGGCACGTTATGAATGATCAGAGATTGTGAGCTGGACCAGCACGTTACGATCTGAACGGGAACGGTGCAGTTTCGATTTCAATGAGGGGTGAAAACGACGTGTATTAGAGTAACGGGGTATACAGGCGTCGACATAAAAGAACGAAGATCAGTTTGCTTTTAGTCTATCCTTTGGCTTTGTGCCGAGTTTTTGAGGCTTTTGGGGACCAAGGACCTTGCGACGGGTGCGGATCATATGGGTATACATGACGTAGAGTCCTGAGGAAGGGGTCAAGAGGGAGAGAGGGAAGGAAAAGAGGCGCAGTACCAGGGATCCAGATGAAGACCAGGGCTGCTTTGAGCCAGTCTTCGAGAAGCCAGCTGGCGTAGAGGCCGTTTTTCCATTCCGCGATCGTGCTGAGGGTGAGGAGTGCCTCGCTGCCGGCGCCGATGGGGTACAAGAGATAAAATGTGGAGTAACGAAGCCAGGTGAGCCAAAAGGGAGGGGTTATGGCGAGGAGGGAGAGGGCGTAGTAAGCGTAGCGGGGGACCTCTGTGAGGGACCAGGCCAAGACCATGGTGGTGTAGACGGGGCTAGCGTGTGTGGAAGGGAAGCGGGCGACGATGAACCAGACGAGGATGAGGCGGGAAGAGACCTGCATGAGGGTGGTTGGGAGGGGGGAGCGGACGAGCCCGAGGACGACATGGAGGACCTCGAGAGCGGCGAGGGACTGGACGGGTGCGAGGACGTGCCATGAGAAGGGGTGGGTCGGGGGGACGAGGGGGGCGAGGAGGGCGGCGATGCGGGCGGAGAGATGGTTGGCGGCGGTGCTGTGTAGGGCGGGAGCGGCGGTGCTGAGGGCGGGAAGGGCGGCGACGATGGCAGCGATGGAGCGGGCGAGGACGACGGACCAGCCAATGGCAGAGAGGACGTTGAAGGAGAGGAGATACATGAGAATATATTACATAATAGACGGAATGGCTGACCAATAAATAAATAAATGTCAACAATAGGCCCGTTTTTTCTTACTAATCCGCGAGTCGATCAGTCTCCTTCCCCGCCATGCTCCAATACCAACCATCGGACGGTCAAGTTATGCGTCTCCGCGACGATCCACAGCTAGCGACGCCGTCCACATCATCACCAGCACAACACCAGCCGACGACGACGACGACGACGACCACGCGCCAGTCTCGCAAGCGCAAGTCACCCCCTTCGTCCGCACCACCACCACCGCCCCAACCTCAATCACAGCACCCCCCGCCCCCACCGCCAGGCATACACCTCGGGCAGATGCTCCCGCCACCCCATGCCCTCATCCCCCCCGGCATAGGTCATCCCCCGATGTATCAGTACGCACCTCCTGACTATGCACCACCACCACCGCCGGGAGAACCCTCCCAGCAGCCGCTCAACGGCCAGAGCCCCGACCCGTCCCACGACGCCGCAAAGTCCGGCGGTCGCCAGCTCAGCCAGAGCAAGCGCGCCGAGCAGAACAGGAAAGCCCAACGTGCCTTTAGAGAGCGCAGAGACCAGTCCGTCCCTTTCTCGTCGCGTCCGTCCACGCCAACTCACGTTCGTACACAGACGTGTCAAGGCCCTCGAGTCTCGCTCGCAGCTCCTCGATGCAGCCCTTGCTTCGGCCGACGAGGCCAATCGGCGCTGGGAAGAGTGTAGAGCCCTCGTCGATCAACTCCGGATCGAGAACGCTGCGCTACGTGCCGCCTTGAGTGGTCAAGCTCAGCTGAGCAGTTCCCTGGCACCCGGCCAGATTTTGGCCGGCCAACCACCGCAGCCGCCACAACAAGCACAGGAATCCAGACCAGAAGGGGAAAAGCTCGAGGCGCCCTCGTCTAAGGAGTAGCGTGGTTCGCACACGACGGTCTGCACATCTGCTCGTCTGTATCTGTTCATCTTTTCGACAGGCCACGTACCAAACAGTCTCTTTTTATTTGCATCCAAGGGTTGTGGTAGTGACCACCCGTCGTTTTTCAGTGTCGTCCGTTCGTAGTCGAAACACACATGTGGGACCGTCGTGATGGTGAGAGGAGACGAAGAGCTGGAAATGCTGACAAGAGCAGCGATTCCAACGTTTTATGTAACCAGAACGCTTTGTCATCTAACCTCGCTGGCACAACGTCTCCTCGCCCCGTCCTGGAGCGTCGGCGTCGTGTCCAGCGATGTGCACGACCAGTCGCCCATCTGCTTTCATTGCACCCGCCGCGGTGCAGCCGTGGCGGGTGCCAGTGCTGCGACCGACGCTGAGACTTGAGCGCCCGCGCACGGGGCAGCATCGCCGTGTTTGATCCAAGCAGCGCCACACGACCGACGCACCCAATTTCGCACTGCGACAAGCATGCCGTTTCGCCCATGACCGTCTTTCTGCCCTTTCTCCTCCTCGCGTCCTCCGTCGCCGCCCAGGGCTCCGTCGCCGACTACGCCCCGACCATCCATGCCCCCTGCCCACAGCTACCAGACGGCGTCCTCATCCGCACGTTCGCCCCGCAGAACCAGACCCTCAATCGTCACGAGTCCTCGTATCTCAGCGTCAGAGAGTCCAATGTCATTCCCCGTGCCTGGTCGGATTGGGTTGGGAACGGTTCTTCCATCGGCTACCCTTTTTCCTCGTTCAACGCCTCGTTGCCAACGATTGGCATCGCCATCGGCGGACATGGCTATCGCACTGCGCTATTCGGTGCGGGTGTCTTTTCAGCGCTGGATGCCAGAAACACCACCGCGAGATCATTAGGCACTGGCGGACTCCTCCAGGTCGCCTCTTATATCGCTGGCTCGTCAGGTACGGCTCATGCTCGTTGCCATATCCTGCCGCTCCTTGACCGAATTCTCCCAGGCGGATCGTGGCTGACGGCGTCCCTGACCCTGAACGACTGGCCAGATCCTTCAGCGTTGGTCTACGGAGATCATAGTGGTCTGTCAGGATGGCTGTTGGATCTCGATCTCATCGTGCCGTCCGGAGTCAACATCGGCGACGCCAACAACCAGGCGTACTGGGGAAGCATCCTTGCAAGCGTCGAGGCCAAGGCCAATGCATCCATGTCCGTTCTTCCCTCCTCGCGATAAGCTGGCGTTGACACGTCCCACCATAGCGATACTAGCATCACTGACGTGTGGGGGCGAGCACTCTCGTACCATTTCTTGAATCAAACCACCCGAAGCAACTTTTATACCAATAGTACCGGGCATGCCGCCGGCCAGCTTTGGTCACAAATTCCTCTCTTGCCTTCCTACGCCAATTATTCGATGCCATTCCCTATCATAGCCGCTGACTCGCTACCCTCGGGATCCAATTCACCGCCTGTCGTGTCCTTGGACTCGACCGTATACGAGGCAAGCACTCGTTTGTTTCTTCATGTATTCGTTCGGCTCACGATAGTAGTTCACACCATTCGAGTTCGGTTCTTGGGACCCGAGCCTATCGGCTATGGCTCCAATGGCTTATTCCGGCACGCATCTGGTCAATGGAGTTGCCTCCAGCGCATCTGCCTGCGTGACGGGATTTGATCAAGTGGGTTTCATGATGGGTTCGAGCGCGAGCGTTTTCAATGTATGTGAGTTTTTATCTTCCCTTATTCCGGTCGCTCATGAGTTGGCAGGCTCTAAACGGGTCCAACGACCATTTCATGGGTTTCAGAGACCCGAACGGAGATGTCACCGGGATGCAGTTCCTTTACGAACAGCTTTCTTCCAAGGTACAATCACGTTCATTTAGTGTTGCCAACTGGCCAAATGTGAGTGAGAGCTTGCTGCAGGCCAAATTTCGTATCTTACGTCGAGAAAGGCGTTTCAGGGGGTCAACCCTACCACGTTCCACGATTCCTCGTCACAGTGGCTGTCGCTCGTAGACGGTGGCTCGAATCAGGAGCAAGTCCCCCTCGGGGCTCTCCTCACAAAAGCAAGAGCACTTGATGTCGTCGTTGCTATAGACGCAAGTGCAGACGATCCTAATCAATGGCCAAAGTCAGTCACTGTCGTTGTGTCGTTCCAACGTTCCTGTGAACTAAAACGTACAACAGCGGAACGACTCTTCTCACGACCTCACAACGAATCTCTTCTCTTCTTTCTTCATCCCACCAAGCATTCCCCCCAATTCCATCGTCTACACAGGATTTTCTCTCTACGGGACTGAATCAGAGACCGACGTTCTTTGGTTGCAATCCAAGTCAAATTCCCGCAGAGTACCCTCTGGTCATCTACATTCCCAATTCACCTCCGTCTGACGGAAGCGAGCCTGCGTCCAAGTAGGTCTCCGTCCAGCTTTCTGTCTCTTTTAGTACTCACGTCGCCCGACAACATCAAGCGCGAATGATTTCCAATTTTCCTATACCCCTCTTTCCGCAGCCGTAACCGTCAACCAGGCATTCCAAAACACCCTCGGGGGGTTCAAACCCAACACGACCTCTTTCGACCTAAACTGGGGGAAATGTCTGCAATGCGCTGCACTCGATCGGGCGCGGCTCAAGCTCACGCCGATACTGCCCCGCTCGGACGTGTGTACGCAATGTTTTTCGCAGTACTGCTACGACCCAAGTAACCCTCCGAGCGCGAGAGTGCTCCCAGGGAGGAAGTACATGTACTCGGATCCGGACCCAGGGGGCGTGGACAAAGTGGAGGCGTTTCTGAAACGGGACAAGGGCGGCATCATTGGCTGGTCGCTCGCCATAGCGTTTCTGATCGGAGGCGTCATCGCGTTCATGTAAGTACATTGTTGAACGTAGGAGAGTGATGTCTGGCTGACGATGTAACTCGGTTACCGCAGTTTCTGGTGGCGCCGGCGAAGGGAGCGTCAGAAACGATATTTCCGCGTGGACGAGCTGAGAGACGACGACGAGCCTTGGAGACACTACGACAGCTATCATTCAAAACAAGAGACGCATCGACTATCGCTTTTTTAGACGTACAAGGTACTTGGTATACGTTTGTACTTATATTCGGGACGTGTTCTTTTTTTTCTCGGACACTGCTGCGTACACCTGTATACTTTCCTACACTCTGCGGCCACACGCAAAAGTGACCATGACATTGTCCATGGCAAGATAGATACAGCACACATCGAGGGAATATATCACATCAGTTCATCCAAAGTCATATCGCCAGGTCCAGGTAAATGCTCCAGCATCATATGCTTGGTGGGACTTTGAGAGCGTGTGTTCAGGCTTTGGTTTGCCAAAGGTGGCCGTGAGACCCGGATGAACAGCGAGCGTGGTTTGCTCTCGATCGGTACTGCCGGCGACTTGTACAACTCGATCTCGTGACGCAGCTCGTCGTTTGACGCAGCAAACGTATCGCGCTCGTGCGTGCACACAAGTAGTTTCTGCGTCAGACCGAACAGACTGAGAACGAGTGCTCCCAGAATGATATCCGTACGAACCTGCTTCGTGTCTGCCAGTTCTCTCCGTATCCGGTCAACATACGCTATCCTCTGTGCAGGGTTATGGTGTCCGAGTATCTCAGCATTGAACCGACTGAGACGTGTGACTTCCTCTTCTGCCAAATCGTTACGCGCCAAAAGGCCCTCCGTCTCATCCAACAACTTATAGTACGCGTCTTGGAATCGGGACGCGTCCGTCAGTTCAAGGTTCAACCTGCGCATATGTTCGGCGACGACGATGCATGGTCAACTGAAAGACAGACGTACTGCGCAACTTCTGCCTTGAGGGTATCTTCGGCCGTCTTGCTCATGCAAAGTTGCATGGAAAGTTTTTGGGCTACATCCCGTTCTTTCTGCAAAGCCACCTTATGCTGAGAAACCTGCTCGTCAAACTGTTTCTCCAGCGCATTCGCCTTGTCCTGTAGGACATCTCGAGATTGATGGAGCTCTGCTAACGAAACCTGTTCGTTGGCAAGGTTGCGGTTTGCATCGACGAGCTCCGTTTGGAGCCTTTGAAGCTCGACAGCGGATGCTTCACGAAGAGCAACATAACTAGCCACTTCTTCTGCCAAAGCACGGTTTGCCGACTGTTCTTGAAGAGTAGTATTCTCCAAAATGTCCACCCGCAACTGCATGTCATTCGCTAGATCGCGGTAGAAATTGTGAGCCGTATTGTGGTACTCCACCAAGGTTGCTAAAGCATGGCTCTGCACGATGTCGAGACAAAGTGTAGCAACCTCCTTTTCCATGCCAGAGATATCATCGTCGCGGTAGCTGGTTTGATCAAATCCATTCTCCTGGAGTTGTCGAGAATAGAACGCGACACCTTCTTCTGCGTCTCGTAGCTGCTCCAACAGGAGCTCGTTCTCCTCGTCCTTCCGGCGTATGAGATGTGCCAGTTCTGTTACTTGACTCTCCGAGTTGGCGAGCTTCCGCTCCAGACGCCACATGCGCGATTGGACTCCAAGGTGTTCTTCCTTGAGAGCAGCGTGGGCTTTGGTAGTCACCGTCGTGGACGCTAGTCGCGCATACTCTTCTGCCACATGATCGAGGGCCGTCCTGCATTGCTCCAGCCGAATCAAAAGTTCCTCCTGATCGTCGGCCTCATCTCGGGCTGCAGAAGCAACCTGTCGCGCCTCTTCGCTATCCTTTTGCGCAGCATCGAGCTGCTGCTGCAAGTTCCTGGAGTCGGCACGCAGCTTCACAGTTTCTTCATCGGCTTTCCTCCTGACATCGTCCAAACATGACTCGAGCATCTCCCGCTTCTTCCTCTCTGCAACAAGCGTCTTCTCCAGCTCTACCACTTTCCGGTCGCGTTCCTGGACTTCCTCTCTCCGCTTCGCTTCCGCGCTCGAGTGCGCCTTCTTGGTCTCCCCATGCTCAGCGTCTCGCTTCGCTAGTTGATTACGGTCGTGCTCGCACATGCGCAGCTTGGTACGCAGTTCCTTGATCTCGGTCTGCTCAGCAGCACTCGTCTTTCTCAGCTCCTGGACGCGCAACTCGTACGCGTCGTTTTGTTTCTTCAGCTTGTCCAGCTTTTCGGATTGTTCCGCGTTTGTCTTGGTCACACGAGCGAGCTCGGATTTCTGGCGGTCGAGTTCCGCTTGGTGCTACAGTAGGGCGCACGTCAGGGGCGATCTGGGTGGGCATGGCGCACGAAGCGGTGGCGTACGTTTTTCTTGTCCTCTGCATGGACTCTTTCGAGATCTCCGATTCGCTTCAGGAGAACTGCATAGCGGTCTTCCCCCACGTGCTTGCCGGTAACCGCTGGCGGTTTGGAATTCCTCGAAGCAGGTCTCGTGGCCACGCCGACCGTGTTGGGTGCTACTAGTAGGTTGCAGGTTAGAACAGCTTGAGATTTACGAAATCCATGCTACCTGAGGCGTCCAAAGCTTTATCGGATGCCGCTGCATAATCTCGCGTCAATCGAAAGTGCTATCGTACGACGTTACTTGCCTTTCTCCCTTGCCCCCTTGTTGAACTTGAACATATATGGAGACAAACAGTGAAACTAGATCCAAACACGGCAAAACAACACGACCACGATGCATCACGTGATCGAAAAATCAGTTACATCCAGCCAAAATATGTGCATCATTCGTCGTATGGAACATCGTAACAGTTCGTAATGGTCATGTAAACAAAATAAGAGAGGATCGAGCCAGAAATGTACGGAGACACCAAAGTGTCAGAACATGAAAACCGGGTGAAGAAAGGGGCTGTAAAATAAAATGTGGAAGGGGAAAACAGACAAGGTGACACAATGCAGGCGAGGCTGCATACGCCAACGGAGTCATCAAGGGGACGCAAGGGGTAAGGGGAATATAAATTAAAGGTCACACGATAACAAGCTTCTCTGAAAGTCCATATGTCGGGTCAGTCGACAATAGTCCCATCGAGGAATATTCGCACTAACCAGGACGAAATGTGAGTGGTCCATAATGCATGCCATAAAGATGGAACTTCTTGTGCACCTGCGTGAAGAAAACCTTGGAGACGGGAATGAGTGATGTCGGAAAGCGAAGAGAACCATGGGTTACTCCACGCCGTGGATACCAAGAAACGAGAGCAAGTGCGTGTGGGTATGATGCGTGTGGGTGCATGATACAGAACGATAAAGATTACTGAGCGTGAGTGTACTGGGTGTAATTGCGAATGGAGAGGATGGTAAGCGATGGGTGCGGGTATTTTGTTGTACATTCTGAACAATGATGCGGCAACAGAGGATAGGGCGGAGCGACGAGCAGGTTGCTTGACATCGAGATGGGTGCAGTCCTGGTATTTTTCCTATCACGAAAACAAGCAGCACGGTGCGTTACGACACAATAGCATGTGTTCGCCAGTGGACTGCTCCAGGTTCGCTTCTCTAACCCCCTTCAGTATGCACCATCCCGCACGCACAGTGCTCAGAGTCCGCCATCGAGGACACCTCGCACGTCCTTAACCTCACCGAGGTCGGTGAGGAAAGGACACAGGTCGGTAAGCTCGGTGTCATGGGGGTCATTAAACCACGAAGAGACGGGAACCGCATTATTAGGGTGGAAGATATATGAGGCCGGGGAATTGTCCAAGATGATGGTATCGGCGATGGGGCGTCCTAATTGCGAGAGGTCCTGTGGAGAAGCTGAGATGTGTTCCATAGCAAATGACGGTAATGCATA
The DNA here is from genome assembly GCA_038089455.1 of Tylopilus cf. leucomycelinus. Lineage (NCBI taxonomy): Eukaryota > Fungi > Basidiomycota > Agaricomycetes > Boletales > Boletaceae > Tylopilus > Tylopilus cf. leucomycelinus. The sequence goes on from JBBPKV010000036.1 coordinate 12,477, forward strand.
CCTTGACATAATTACCCTTGTGGTTGTAGCAACTTTCCCTGAATAATCGATGAGAGACGACATGGTGGGTGTCAAGCTTGTCCAAGACCGGGTCTGCGTACTAATGTGGTAATCGAATCAGGACTACCGAAACGGCGAGCCGAGTAACACTGACCTTGCTCAGGCTAGCGGTAAATACGACAACCTCGTATATCTCGCCCATCTTCTTCAAAAAGTTGTCGACGCCTGGACGTTTTATGACGTACACGTTGTGCCAATGGTATTCGATTTCCACTGGCACGACGTAATCTGCGTGTTGTATCGACTACAAGAGAGATTGAGCTCAGCGTGAATTGAATGCGACCGGCGCTTATTACCTTGAAGCTGCTGTGAACGAGGGTTTCATCCAAGTCCAGAACCAGACATTTGCGCCCCACGTGCTGGGGTGCGATCGGAGGCAAAAGTGGCCGCGGTGTGCCATCCTAAACGAAGGGTCAGGTGGATGTAGGGCTGCCAGTTGGGCTAACACGTACTGGTCCAATCGGGATGCCAGCACCCCCGTTCATTATGAGGGCATCTTCGTCGTCCTCCTCTATGGGCTCTCCTTCCTCTTGTTCTGCCTCTTCGCCCTCACCATGTCCCTCTTCGTCCGTAAAGCTACCATCAGAATCGGTCGTCGTCGAATGCGACGTGTCCCCAGGATGAGGTTGCGCGACGGCTGACGACGTATGTGACAAGTCTGAATGTGGGATGGGTTGTGGGGAGAAAATGTCAGACCCCGTCGAGCCAGGCGGCTGTACCGCACCGCTGGTAACACCCTCGGTTTCTGATATGGGTAACAATACTTTGGTTGGGGTTGGAGGGACGATAACGTGAGCATCCTGGTCCACTGCTGGGGAGTGGTCATTGGGGACCGATATAGGCGGCAGTACCACCTTTTGCTCCTTTTCCTGGTGCTCACTCTCGGAGCGTGGTTTCTCGCTTGGAACGGAGGGATCTGTAGACCTGCTCGTGCTGGAGGCTTGGGCGAGAGGACGGGTCACATTGGGGACATCGAGGTCTATGGCATGGGCACGGTCGCTGGGCGCGACACATGGGACGAGTTTGCGGACAAGCTTTGAAATGAAAGAAGCCTTCTTAGGGGAACGTTGTGAGCCACCCTTGGACTTGTTCGCCTCTTGCGAGGGAGCACGTACAGGAGGGCTTTTGTCAGGGGCAGCGCCTGCGGGAGTGGGGGACTTGGAGGCTTTCGACTTGCGGGAGAATCTGCGACGGGTGCTACTGGACGATGTGGTGGACGTTCCGGTCGTGGTGGAGGACGTTGTTGTGGAGGGATTCGGCTGGTTTGTGGATGCAGCTGCGAGCGAGCTCTTGTCCTTGTCTTTCTCTGCGTGGCGAGTGCTGTCGCGCTCGTCGGGAGAAACGAAGGTGGAGACGGTGATGGACGGGTTCTGGGTGATGTCCTTGTCTGCGACGGTGGACGAGGTGGGCGTGAGGTCGTGCGCCTGCGCACCGGGTACGACGTTGGGCGTGCCGTTCCCGTTCACGGATATCTGCGGTGGAGAGACGGAGGGGGCGTTGCGTTTTTCGGTAGCCGTATCTTCTGGGGGAGGTGAGGCGTCTTGTGCAGTGGCCATCGAAAACGAACAAGAAAAAGACGGGGCAAGAGGGGGTGTTGTTGCAATGGGAGGGGTATGTGAGGGTATGAGGGCAAGGATGGGGGAGGAGGAGAAGAGGCGGATTTTGTACGTGATCACGCCTTCACACGCGGCGGTCTCATGCAAACAATGTGGGTCGTTTCAACATCCAGTACACTACGACTTCACTCGTCAAACCCAGACTCAAACAAATAATTCGCTGCCAGCTCCTCGTTCTTGTCGCACGCGAAATACGCCTGGATCGCCGCCTCTCGAGAGAACCCGAGCGCTTGAAGCTGCTGTCGGTCAGCGTCTGTCTTGTCGCCGCCACCCACAACTCACCCGTTCGATCGCTGCCTGTTCCTCCGGCGTGACGTTCACAACTTGCACACCTGGAAGTCCCCCTTCTACATCATCCCCCTCCGGGCCACCCTCACCCAAAGCATTCAGCAGCTGCTCTGGGTTCTGAGCAAGCACCTGAGCAAGTTGAGGATTCGTTATAGCGAGCTGCTGGATTAGTTGCTGGAGTAGTGCAGGATTCTGCGCCACCATTTCTCGCAGCTGCGCCATCTGAGGGTTCCCCCGAAGTGCTGCCAGACCTGGGACACCCAAGCCAGCTAGACCAGCACCTCCTTGCTGTTGCTGTTGCTGCTGCTGCGCGAGCTGAAACGAGGAAGGGTAAATAAAAGAGAACCAAGAGGCTGTCTGCATACCTGGAACAGATTTTGGGGTTGACCTGCCGCGGGTGCCTGTGCCGGCGCCGGCGCCGGTGCCGATGCTGGTACTGGTGCGTTGACAGGTGCAGGTTGGGCTGGTGCGCTAGACTCTGCAGCCAAGTTCTCGGGAATACCCTATTTCCGCAAGGTCAATTCTCAGACCAGTTCCACGCATATAGTCACTCACATTGAACAAGTACTCAACAGCACGATCGGGGTTATTGTAACTTGCTCTCAGGGCCCGTACGACTTGATCACGCTCGAAACCCATCTCCATTATGTTCTGTATCGTACCCTGGAGTGCCGCTCCAGTGAGAAAATCGCCCGTGGCAGCTTCGGTCGTCTGATTGGGGGGGGCGGGTGCAGGGGCGGGTGCAATGGTAGTGTGCAGGAGAGGTGCAGAGGGTGCTAGCGCGACTTCGGGTGCTGCCGGTGCGACGGGTTGCGTAGGTGCGGTGGATGATGCAGCAGGCGCAGACGAAGAGGCGGCAGGCGTGGTAAAAGTTGGCTTGGGCTAAGGGCAGAAAGGGGTGAAACGGATTGCACTCAAGGTTGGGTATCATCCATACCTTTGCCACCATGAGGACCAAAAAATCTTTTTCCTTAATCTCGCATGACGCCACGGTCTTGGAATCGAGAAGCACTCGGCCTGATCGCCAGATGCGTTAAGCGACTCCGAGATCGATATGGATGAGCCTACCGGCATAGATCAACTTTTGGGTCTCGACTGGGTGGCCATGAGCTTCAAAGATCTTCTCCTTGAGTCCTCCAACGGTGTCTTCACCGTCAGCATCGATCTAAGAGCGCATTGTACAGCGGCATCGTACCCTGCTGGCCGTACTCACCTGGAAGACCTTTTGCTGCAGTGTTTTAATCGTTATCTTCATTATGGACTGGGGTAAACACGCAACATGCCCTAACGCAACGTGACATCATGCGTAATCACGATCACGTGCACGTCACGTCACCCTAAAGCGGTGCCCGGGGTACCGATCGGCATGCGGTAGAGGGGCACAAGCAGCACGGCGTTCGATGAGCTCAACGGCGACAGCGACGACAGCGACGACGACGACAACCCGCTCGATGGAGCCAGTCCACGGCGACGAGTATCTGCGCAGAGTTGCAACGTTCATCAGACTGAACGAAAAGGGTCTCGCAGAGGCCGGCTTCCAACCTCGCCGGCGTCATCGCACCACTACCGTCCAGCCCCCTGTATTATCACTCCACCCTGTCAGCTGGTTCGTCCCCACCAACGTCCGCCAACTCCCACCACCTCGCCCTGTTACTTTCGCCATTGATACCCATCGTCTCTTCTACATCCTCGTGCGCATCGAGTCACTTGGCCTCGATGTGGGATCTCTCGACGTCACGGTCGATAACCCCTCCAAGCCAATGCACTACACACATATTGACATTGGCCCAGCCCGCGACAAATCCGAAACCCTTTCCCTTTCCTCCATCCGCTCTTCTCTATCCGCCGTTTCCGGTCTCTCCTTGGGTGCTGGCTGGTGGAGCCGGCCCGAGCAGCAGAGCATCGATGCCGAGCTCAAGTACATTTACAGTAGCTTCACCAAGATCCCTGCTCTCCTGCTCAAGGCACCTGGACCCAAAGTTATCGCAGAACTCAAAGACGATCCTCCGAGTCAGAGTGCCCTTCCACTTGACGTCTTCAAGAACCTCCGGTCTCTCGAGACCGTCGATATCGATCCCCGTTCATTACTTGGCTGGGACAGGCTCGCGGAATCTCTTCGTAGCTTGACTATCAAGCGGAGTGGATTGGAGGATGTCGCCGACATATTCATTGGAGCAGTATTTGATGACAAGGCACGCAGGGACGGTTCACTCAAGGACCAGAGGTCGAGACGGATCCCCTGCCGACGGTCCTCTTGGGCGAACACGCTGCTGCCTACCTCCGTCCCCGAGGAAGCTGAGGAAGTAGCCTCTATCTCAGGGGGTTCTCCACTATCCCCTCTGTCGTCGTCGTTCTTGTCTCCCTACAAATGGGGGCTTCTGAAGCATCTCTCCCTCGCAGATAACGCCCTCACGTTCCTGCCGACAGGTCCTCTCCCACACCTTGTCTCTTTGACCCACCTTGATCTATCGTCCAACCTCCTCGTCTCCGTACCTCATGGCCTCTCTGTCCTTCATAATCTCGTTTCGCTCAATCTCTCTGACAACATGATCGACTCTGTTCTGGGAATCTATACCCAGCTCGGACAGGTCCTTTATTTGAACCTGTCCCGCAATCGGCTCGAGTCCATCTGTGGTCTCGAGCGCCTCATGGCGCTTGAGCGGGTAGACCTGCGCTCCAATCACATAGACGAGAGTGCCGAAATTGGACGTCTCGCGACGCTTCCAAACATCGGGGAGGTATGGATAGATGGGAACCCGCTGACGGAGATAGAAGACAACTACCGCGTTGCGTGCTTCGAGTTGTTTCACAAGGAGGGGAAAGCCATTTCCTTGGATGGTACTGTGCCGACGTTTTACGAAAGAAGGGGGCTCGCGCCTGTTGCACTGGAGCAGACGAGGTCCACAAGGGACACGCCAATGCCGTCATCCCCTCCAGTCGTTGCGATCGGGGCTGCGACGCCGAAGGGCAGTCATAACATGGCAACGGACGGGGCAACGGCGTGCGAGTCTTCATCGTCGCCGTCAGCGGGTGCACGATCGACGCCATATGGTGTGCCGGGAAGGCCAAAGAAACGGAAAGCGAAACGTATCGTCGATCTGGACGGTGATGGGGAGCAGCAAGCATTCTCACCGGGGCCTCTGTTTGTGGCACTGCCAGATGCTGCCGCAATGGAGACGCCACGGCCGTCATCCACCTCGCCGCGGCGATCGAGCGTACTGTCGCCAGACGGACACCGGCGCGCGTATTCGTCCTTTGAGCCACCAGGCAGCCTGGGTGGGGAGAGCGGGGCGGGTGGGACGAGGGAGGGGGAGCTGTACCGGGCGCGGATGGAGGCGTTGCGGACGGACATGGGTGAGGGCTGGTTGAAGGTGTTTAGTCAGAGCCAGGTGGGGGTGTAGTAGGTGGTGTCTGGGGTCCTATATTCTGGAGCGAAGTTCGAACATTTTGAATTCTCACATTCCTTGCTTGTATCTTCGCCGTCGTCGCTCTTTACTCTTTCTTTCTACAATGGGTGCCAACCTGTCGAAAGCACTCAGTGAGTACTTACAACATCTCAACTACGTCCCCATCTCACAGCACCGCCAGGCCGTCTCTTTGGTAACAAGGAAATGAGGCTTCTCATGCTCGGCCTCGATGCTGCAGGCAAGACAAGTACGTCGTTTCCCCACTCGCAGTTGCATCCACTGACTTGCACCGACGCAGCTATCCTGTACAAACTCAAATTGAACCAGTCCGTCACGACGATACCAACTGGTCAGTCTCCCTCGTCCTTCTCTCTCCGCCCCGCTCATACTGCAGCCCAGTCGGCTTTAATGTGGAGACTGTCACTTATAAGAATGTCAAATTCAACGTGTGGGACGTTGGAGGTCAAGACAAGATCCGTCCACTGTGGAGACACTATTACACTGGCACCCAGGGTCTTGTTTTCGTAGTCGACAGTCAGGACCGGGAGAGGATCGACGAAGCGAAGCAGGAATTGCATCGTATACTTAGTGACAGAGAGATGAAGGAGTGCTTATTGCTCGTGTTTGCCAACAAGCAGGATCTTCCTGGAGGTGAGCGTCTATTTCTTCACCATCTGACATCCCTGTCACTCACGCCTTTCCAGCCATGTCACCTGCAGAGGTCACCGAGAAACTGGGTCTGCACCGTATGCGTGACCGCTCGTGGTATGTCCACCCAAGGTATCCTTTTCTGTCAATTTTTCTTTCGTTGGGCGTGCCTGATCGGGTGTGGATAGTTGCGCAACGACGGGCGAGGGTCTTTTTGAGGGTCTTCAGTGGTTGAACCAGAACGTGAAGAAGCGTCAACCGTGAACATGCACGTGTACTGTCATTCTTGGTGTTCGCCGTCTGACCCAGACCATAGTAGCCTCGACCCTGTTTCTCCGTCTCGTCGATACCCACGTTATAGTTATGCTACCTGTCTCACGGCCTGCGACGACCCGTTTCTTGCACGCACGACAGATTATCTGATTCTCGTCATGTCCTTGATTTCCTTATCCTGCGCGGTTGACCTCATGCAACGAGGACGCTCTTTCCCGATTGGGCTCATCACTTTTCGCAGCCGTAGTTACTCTTCCGTCTCCTTCTCCACTGTTGGCTTCTTGTCATTTAATGGGGCACTTCCTTGTGAATTTATGTCGAATACCAGACCTGGACCCGCTCAATAACCATTTAGAGTTGCCTAGAGAACATCATGGCGTGGTAGGGGTGTGGGAGCGTGGCGTTGTTGGCAACGGCCGCTCTAGAATGGCTTGTCCGACAGTCACCCGTAGCATATCCGATGACGTGCTCGTCCAGCATAAATCCGATCCCCTCCTCCTCCGATTATCCCGATGTCCCTTCCGTACGATGCTCTCCCTCCTACTACGTCCATCCAGACTCACTCACTCCTTCCAGCTCCGAGCTGGCAGGAGGGCGATCGCATCTGCCCAAAGCTTCGCCGCAGCTGTCGGGAACACGCCTCTGGTAAGCGGCCAACCTTCAGCGCATCCCTGCAGGCCTCCGACGAGCGACTCGACGTCCGCAGATTTACCTCAAGACCCCCTCCGAACAGACAGGCTGTCACATATTCGGTAAGGCCGAGTTTCAAAATCCCGGCGGGAGCATCAAGGACCGTGCCGCCGTCGCGATCATTGAGGATGCGGAACAGAAAGGCCGGTGAGTGCATCCCCCGCGGTCGTCGCAGGGGATTCGAGGGCTGATGAACCCCAGCATTCGGCCCGGCGGGACCGTCGTCGAAGGCACTGCTGGTAACACCGGCATTGGCTTGGCCCACGTGTGTCGGTCAAAGGGTTACAAATGCGTGATATTCATGCCCAACACTCAGGTGCGCCGCCACTTGGCTCGGCGTGCACTATTTCGATGTCGTCCGTCGTCTACAGAGCCAGGAGAAAATTGACCTCCTGCGCATGCTCGGCGCGGAGGTATATCCCGTTCCTGCGGTCCCGTATGAAAACCCACAGAACTACAACCACCAAGCGAAGGCATATGCTGCCAGCTTGGAAAACGCTATATGGACCGACCAGTTTGACAACACCGCCAATGCCCACATCCACTACATCACGACCGGTCCTGAAATCTGGACCCAGACGGAGGGTAAAGTAGATGCGTTCGTGTGTTCAACTGGCACCGGTGGGACGCTGGCTGGCGTGGGCAAGTATCTCAAGGAGAAGAGCGGCGGGAAGGTGCAAGTGTGGCTCGCGGACCCTCCGGGCAGCGTTTTACACACTTATGTGTCCTCCGGCGGGACGCTCGTCGAGCGCACCGGCAGCTCAATCACCGAGGGTCCGCCTGCTCTCATTGGCTCTGCCATCGTGCACCGAAACTTATGGTTCCACAGGCATCGGTCAAGGCCGTGTCACGGATAACTTGGCGACGTTCGTTAGTGCTTTAGACGGATCGTTTACGATTCCAGATGAGAAGTCGATAGTGATGCTATACCAGCTCTTGGATACCGAGGGCCTATACGTTGGCACCAGCTCGGCCTTGAACGTCGTCGCTGCTGCGGAGCTCGCGCAGAGACTGGACAAGGGTGCGTCCTGCAATCGGTTTCCAGTGATATGGCTCACAAGTTGTCGCCAGGATCCACCATCGTGACCGTTTTGTGCGATGGTGCGTACCGTTACCAGAGTCGGCTCTTCTCCAAGCAATGGCTGCGGTCCAAGGGGTTGTACGACGTTATACCCTCTCACCTGAAGAGATACGCTGTCTTGGAATAATAATCATCTTGTAACGTGACATTATGGGGTTATTTCGAAACTGTACTGCCACTCGAATATGAATGTTTCATTACTCGACCGTTGATCTTCTCTAGTCTAAATTTAAGCCAAATCTTGCCTCTGGCAACCACTGCGGAATCACCACTGTGCTATACCGAGTAGTATTGGCAACGACAGTAAGCAACACGGAACGCCTTTCAGCAAATCTGCATGGGAAGACTCCACAGAGCCAACTTGTCCTCACAATGAGTGGGAACAGCGATGATGTTTTCTTCGATCGAATTTCGTCGATGCATGGGGCGAGCAATCGCGTAGCACTTCAAAAGGGAAGCAGCTGGCAGTGCTAGAACATAGAGGACAAGCAAGATACATAATTCGTCCTCGGACGAAGTGGTGCCTGCGGAGTCCTTACCAAAGGTTTATTCGGCAACACACTGCTAGAGCTACTGCGCGACCAGGCAGAACGGAGGCTAAAGGGAAGATGCGATTCTAGGTAAACACGACGACGAAGCAGGCAAGCTATAAACCTGTAACGCCCGGCCGCTGTGAGGTGCTGCAAAACTTTCTAGGAAGTGCTCGCCGCTTCTCCGGACGACTGGCGTATCTAGCTGGCGTGAGGGGAGACAGAACCGATCAGAGTCTGCACGCGCGTATTAGTCAATCCCCAGTGCGAAGAAAGACGCGAACCTCCCTCGAGCTAGCAACTGGGATACCCTGTCAGGAAAGGAAAACGTCGTGCAACTTGTTTTCTTGAAGGAGTATCCCCAGACTAAGAGGTGGGTTAGCTGAAACTGCTTTAGCCGGGGGCCTGGACCTCCTCCAAGATTGTTTTTGCCAGGAACAACCCTAAATCTCCTTTTTTGCAGCCGTCGTTCAATGGAAGCTGTCGAAAGGCCCCGGTAGGGTTGTCAAACGATGATGTTACGTGCTACTTTACAGATGCGCGACAGCTCGCGCGGTTGGGTCGTTCTGAGCTGGCTTGTGTTCATCCATGAAACACTCGCTAGGCTGGTCGCCCAGCCTGCGAAGCGTGATGGGGCACAAAGCTATCGGCTCGACAGGCTCAGACAAGAAAGCTGCCTTCATGGGGGAAAACTTGCAGACGTAGCCTTCAAGACAGAGACTCATCTAAGAACCGATCGACGTGCACGTCATTTTACCCATTCGACAACATAAAACCTTCTGGCGACGGCAGGAAATACTATTGGTCTGGCTCCCCCTGCAGGATAAAACTTAGGACTTGCTGTCCTGTATCCACAGAACTCGGTGGACATGGTGGCGAAGGAGACCAGAATTTTCGTTGTGAATTCCATCCTGATGCCAAAGTTTGAGGATGCATTCTGTGCAGAAGTGCCTGCGCTCGTCGCCTCCGGGGAGCTTAGACTGAAAGAGGATCCTTTCGAAGAAAGTAACGTTTCATTATTGGCAGAGGTAAGCTTCACCATCTTCCTCCACCTTCCTCCCGAGAGTCCGAATCCTCCCTGTCCTTAACAACGTGTCTTTTATGTCCTTTGCCAGATCCACCATCGATACTGGCACCTTTTTACCCAGGTCGATCCCTCCAAAACTAACAACAAGGTTTGCTAAGCGAGGCTTGGATGATTGAGAGGCAGCAGGTGGTGCCATCCTCTCAGCGGTATCTGCGGAGGTTGAAGGTCGATCGCTTGAACTTATCTTCCGCGTAGCGGGTGCGTCCATGTCCTGAGGTTGCACCCTGTCAATGGTGACCTGGCCTCTCGTCATCTGGCTCCCTTCTGATTTGGCAACCTTTGCTCGCTTTTGTACAGGTAGCTCTGGCCCAGCGGACCCCCGGCGTCTCTTTCCAGTCTTTATTTTTGGTGTGTTTAGTTCCTCGGCACCGAGAGCTTTTCCCTTTTCCTTTTTCCTCGCAAGGAAACTTGGCTCCTTCCATGCTTCCGCGTCATAGCTTGGGACGTGGGGGGAACCTCGACCGACCTGGAGGACCTGGGGGGATCGAATCCGCTCATCTCCCAGTGAATCCGAAAAAAGTGAATGCATGGAACTCCGTGGCATAGAGGGTTCAGGCGGCTGAGGAGAGCGATGGGGGGAAGCTCTATCAGCTTCATGTTGGTTCGAAGACGGATGTCGTATGGCTGAATCAGCGGGTTGACTCGAGAGCCCGCGGCGTGGACTGCTTTGTGGGACAGAGCGTACTTCAGCTTTATCAACGGATAAGTGGTTCACTCCGTGGTCGGCGCTGGTATCCCTTCTGTCTCTGTCCTGGTTTCCAGTCTGTGAGTCAAAGTCAACCACAGTCCGTGTGATAGTGCGTGCCAAATGCAACTGGTCGGCCTCTTCCTCGGTACCAGATGTTCCTACTTCAAGCGCTTCGATCTTCGGAGCATTCGGTGCCATTGGTCGAGTCGAGCCTGACTGTTCCTGCTTTCCTGTATTGGGCCTTTCAATGTTCCTTTCACCTGTCGGAGCGGTTTCCTGCTCGTCGACAGTGCAATGTTGGGGCATAGACTCCGGAAGCATGTTTGGCGTGCATCTCGCGGGACCACCTAGCTGTCCCTCTCTGGGTGTGGACGTGTCAGGAGGTTCGAAATTCTTGACAAGAGATGATGGTAAAGCAGTCGGCTGTGACAGTAGTAGACACTGAAGCTGCTCCAATTGTGAAGAAAGTTGTGATTGTGAATACGACTGCGATGATCCTGCACCAGACGTGTCGGAATTGGGCACTAGGATCTGAATTAAGCCTTTCTTGGCGGGATCTAGTTGGGCAATAGGGAGTCCTGGGTGGGGAACCTTCCGCCGAATGTTCTTCCGAATACCCGTGGGCACTGGCAAAAGGGACGATGGAGAGGGTAGAGATGAACTAAGTGGAGGCGGGAACGAAGAAGGGAGCTGTTGGGAAGGAAGAGGGGAATGCGCAATTAGTTCTGAGGGACTGCGAGGAAGAGGGGGCGACGAGTGATCGATGCGCCGAGCAGGTGTAGGTGGCTGAAGAGAACAGATGTCTAAGGTGATTGTGGTATCCGCTGGGTCATGCCCCTCTAATATTGTGTCAAAGAGTAGGGCCGGAGCACTAGTCAGGGCTTCTGGCTCATGCCGTTCAATTCCATCCTCCCCAAAGGCAAATGCGGCGGCTTTGTCTGGAGCAGCAGGACTGCCCCTGTTCGAAGGTGACCAGTTCGTCGGCGTTCCTTGTCGTTGTGACTTGGACGGTGAAGACATGCGAAGCGACGTAGGAGACACGAAAGCTCCTTGATGGCGAGACTCAAGTTGGCTTGTGGTATCCGAACGCAATTCAACAGGAACAGGAGAGGGCTCTGTCTCTACATAGACAAAACCGATTTGAGGGACTAACTGTCATGTACGGGAATACACTCACGATCGGGCCGTTCCTCCGCTACCGGCTTAAAGGCAAGTTTCCACCCATCAGCCTCCATTGCCTGGTCATTGGAATTAACACATTACGGACGTTACAACAACAAACCAGCACACCCGCCAGCGTTTAGTATACGCGCGTTTGAGGTCTTGAGGCCGGTCAGACTTGGGTTTTGCGACATCCTCAACGGGTTTGATAGACTGACACTGGGAGACGGGTGCGTATAGTGAGAAAGGAGGGGGGGATGGTAGAAGAGAAGTTTTCTGGTTCTGTGCTAGTTCTTGCTGCTTACGAAGCTTTAAAACATTTCTGAACCAAGGGTATTAAACCAGGACTTTGAATATATGCTCGAACTTACCCACCCCCACCATCCTGACGAAGACCTGACACCCATTCTTTCATCCTCTCATCCAATTCGAGATCACGGGGATTCCCAAACAGGTGTCCACCAACGCCTACCGACCTGACAAACCCGACTTCGAGCGACAGATGGGATACGCGTGTGTTTCCGGTCGAATTTGGGTCAAGGGGACGCGGAGAGAACATGGGGCGATAACTGGATATAGAAACGACATAGAAGCGACAGTCGATGATGTTGCGGCCATGGTTGCTGCGGTGAGGATTGAGAAGAGTGCATAGGGTGGCAGCGTCCAGCTGACCTTTTGTACAAGTCCACGGCGTCCTTTGAGATGCGGACAGACACTCTGTAATCTTTATCAGATATCCATGCCCAAATATAACTGTTTTCTTGGTAAGTGAGGAACTGGAGGGAGAGTGCGCGTGTCAGGGTTGGCAGGCGCGGTGAAGGGGAACGTACGTCTGTAAGCTGAACTTTCTTTTTTCCTAATGATAGTGGGGTGTTAAACAGCTGGGCGCCATGCGTTTCCGCGACGCCGACGAAGTAGTCGCGGATCCACGGGCTCGAGACAGACTCGGACATCGTCGAGGACGGGACTTGGACCCACTCCTGTCACGCTACGCGTCATGTCACGCGACATGAATGTCACGTCATATAGTCACTCACGTGACCGATACGCGCTGCAAATTCAACGACGATGTCGAGACGAAAGCAACCCCCAGTTCACGATGACCACGAGCAGCGCTATGCCGTCTACAGGTGTCTTTTCTTGCCTCTTACCACCACGACCTCCCGCTCACCCGTACTACCACAGCTCTGACGAGCACCAACAAGCCCTGTCGAGGCAGCCCCCCGAACGATATCAACCAGGCCAACTCTTGCCAACTATCATGACCGGTGAAACCCTCAACCTCGAAGACTCGTCGTCGTCGGCACTCGACTATGATTCATATCCGGACTCTCACTCGAGGCCCGGCTCATTCTATACCGACCATTCGGATGCGCGCCCTCTCTCCCAGCACAGCCAACACAGTCAGCACTCCAGCCGTTTGTTGCCGCAACCACCAACGAGCGTTCCCGCTCATGTCGTCGGTAATCCTTTCAGCTCGACGTCATACGTTCTCTCGGTGCCGCACAATGGCTCTGTTGGTTCCATAGATCACTTTCAGCATGATACGGAGGCATTTGCTTCCGGCGTATATGCCCGTCATACATACCACCCGCCGCGGTCGCGTTCACCGACTCCTTTTGGCGATGACGAAAACTATGCACTCGGCGGGAACAACGCTGCATACTACTCTGGCAATACCAAATCTCATGAGCTTGATCATGTTTCCGGAAAATTCGATTATGATGACGACCATGACGACCAGTACGACATATCTCAGTACGCAGATATTTCAGACGAGGGCGACGCAGCGGGTCAGGACGAGAAGACACCTTTGTCTCCTTCCATTGGATCTGAAACCCCAGTAGAGACCATGCATTTCGGACCCGCCCCCATCGGTCGCGTGCGGCGTAGACTCAAAAAGAAACGTGTCCAACTCACTAACGGCAACCTGGTCGTCGATCTCAATGTCCCACCCAAGCTTGTCATGCCTTACCGTGGAGAATCAGAGATGATTAAAACGAGGTATACTGCCGTCACCTGCGACCCGGACGATTTCGAGAAAGAAAAGTTCTTCCTTCGTCAGAACGAGAGTGGGCGTACTACGGAGTTGTTTATCGTCATTACTATGTACAACGTGAGTTCTACATTTCGAGCCGTCGCCCTTTCCGTGTATGCTAACGGGCAGTTTTTCGCAGGAAGACGAAGTTTTATTTTGCAGGACCATGTATGGTGTAATGCGGAATATTGCACATCTTTGTTCCCGTAAGAATTCACAAACTTGGGGACCGGACGCGTGGAAAAAGGTTTACCCTGTTCTGAGATTTACTCTTCTGTTAAGGTTGACAATTATCACAGGTTGTAGTCTGCATCGTGGCAGACGGGCGAAAGAAGGTTCACCCTCGTGTCCTTGACTGCCTAACCCTTCTGGGGGTTTATCAACCCGGAGACCATATGAAAAACACTATAAACAACAAAGAAGTGACCGCCCATCTGTTTGAATATACGACTTCCTTCGCCTTGGATCCAAACATCCAGTTCAAGTATCCAGACAAAGGCATCGTACCCACGCAAATCATTTTCTGTATGAAAGAAAGGAACCAGAAGAAGATCAACAGTCACCGATGGTTCTTTAATGCATTTGCACCGATGTTGCAAGTGAGTGGAATAGACATCTGTTGTAGAACTGAATTGATCTCTGTGCCGCAGCCAAACGTGTGCGTGTTGTTGGACGTTGGCACTCGCCCAGGTAACAATAGTATATATCGTCTGTGGAAGACGTTTGACGTCAACTCGAATGTCGGCGGTGCCTGTGGAGAGATTGCAGCATACAAGGGCAAGAACTGGAAAAATCTCTTGAACCCCTTGGGTAGAGTGGCTCGAATACATGATGCGCCATTCCCGCTAATTTGCCCCACGAAGTTGCTGCGCAGAACTTTGAGTACAAGCTGAGCAACATCTTGGACAAGCCATCAGAGAGCATGTTTGGTTATATTACTGTCCTGGTGAACACGTTCGTTCTATTTGTAAACCCGCAATTCACATGTGCACAGCCCGGCGCGTTTTCGGCTTACAGGTATGTATACAGGAACATCATAGCTCCCTGTGACATTGCTGTATACGTGCAGGTACATTGCTCTGCAGAACGACAAGGATGGTCGGGGTCCTCTAGCCTCTTACTTCAAGGGCGAGGTCCTGCATGGGAGCGATACGGATATATTCACGTCAAACATGTGTAAGTAACTCTTCCTGCGTGCTAGCTCGTACGCTGACAGGAGGTAGATCTTGCGGAAGATGTAAGCCCCTTGTGATTTTTGTGGAACGCCAAATTTATGATTTCAGCGTATCCTCTGTTTCGAACTGATAGCTAAAGCCAATTCTAGCTGGTATTATTCTTATCCCGCCGGTCCCCATTTTGTTCACCCATTCGTTCTTCAGGGTGCTCAGATACGTGAAAGGGGCTATCGGGGAAACTGATGTTCCCGAATCGCTTCCAGAGTTTATATCTCAGCGGCGGCGATGGCTAAATGGCTCTTTCTTCGCCGCAGTCTATGCCATCGCGCATGTCGGTCAAATCATGCGTAGCGGACACAGTCCGTGGAGAAAAATGACCCTGCTCGTGGAAACAGTATTCAACTGCATGAACATGGTGTTTTCTTGGTTTGGGATTGTAAGTTCGAGTAATCTTGCATGTCTAATGCTGAGTGGGATCGTCTTAGGGAAACTTTTATCTCTTCTTTGTGAGCAGCTGACAAGTAACTTTTGGCGTGCATCATACAGGTCAGACTGACGAGACCGGCGAATAGGTCATACTGAGTTCATCATTGGAGGATAAATCATTCAGGTTGCCAAATATCCGGTACTTCAATGCAATTGTTCAAGTGCGCCGTATTTCCCCTCCGATGAGCTACACTCTGACGCTCCAAAGTATTTCTTAGCTTCGATCATCATCGCCGGCTTCCTGATGTCGATGGGAAATAAACCCAGAACGTAGGCCCATGTTTCTGTTCGAGTCGTTTTTACTGAGCCTGCATTCCAGTGCTCCTCTAAAATATAAGCTCGCGTCGATCTTACTGGGTGTCTTGATGGTCTACCTTGTCATCGCATCTGTGCTCTGTGGAATAGCAGCCGCCTCTCAGATAGGAGGGGGTGCTGTCCTATTGAGTGTCGTTGTCACGTACGGAGGTAAGTTTACCGATTCTATATTTGGCGCCCTCTCGAACGTACTTGTTGTCACGCAGTGTATGTTTTGAGCAGCCTGCTTGCGTTCGATCCATGGCATCTCCTGACGAGTTTCGTGCAATACCTGCTGCTGACTCCGACATTAGTTTGCATCTTGAACATGTAAGATTCCTTACCTTCCCTGTATCGAGTTCGACTGACGGGTACATTGCCAGATATGCATTCTCGAATTTGAACGACGTTTGTGTTCCTTAACACGCTTCCTCCGCGTCTCATTGACGTCACACACACGCATAGATTTCGTGGGGCACAAAACAAGATGCGGTACCAGACACTGATCTCGGAGCTGCAGTCCAGGACTCTCATTCTCAGGTGGACATCAGGGTGCTCGCAGAAGCAGCCGACGTGAACGGAATTTACGAGGAAGCCCTTGAGTCGTTGCGCACCACGAAGTTTACTGATGCTGCGAGTGCACGACAAGGTGCCAAGACCACGCAGGGAACGAAGGGGGGGAAGATGCCCAAAGCGATGAGCGAACGAGAGAAGGAGCAGGCCGCGATGGACTATTATGCCAACGTGAGAACGAACGTGCTGTTGACGTGGGTATTGTCGAACGTGAGTGAGATAATTGGATGTTGTAAGGTCGGCGCTGAGGAGCGTCTGGAACACACAGGGCGTGCTCCTCTTGCTGATCCTCTCAGGTGCGGATTCTTCGAGCACCTTCCGCCCGGACGCAGGTGTGTCAAGGACCAAGGGATACCTGATATTCATTCTGGCATTCGCCGCAATCATGAACCTTGTGGTAAGTTTTATTTTGTTTGTTCGTGATGCTGGGAGAGGCGCAGACTGACGGAGGTTTTCGAAGCGCTTGGGCGGATCAACGTTATACCTGGTGACAAGGATATTCACGCAGTGAAGGGCCGAGGTGTAACGTACATGTGCTTGTGCATATCACTATCCCCGTTCAATAGATACATACATGTCCGATTATCTGACAGCATTCGAAGCCGGGTATGGGCGCGCAGAGGGAATTCAGGCAAACAGGTAATCGTAGAATGTTCCTTTGCCGGTTCCTAGAGCCCCAGCGAAACCTTTCCTCTCGTTCTTGACTTTCCTCTTGCGCCGTGCTGCCAAATTGCGAGAGGTAGGTAAACGATGGGGGGATCTGCGGGCTGGGGAAGGAGAAGAAGTTGAGCGAGGATACAGCGTGTGCAACCGGTCCCGGTCGACGCGGGCGCGGGAGGGCGTTGAATTCTCGTCTCGTTCCTCCAGCTCGACGTCAGCGGAGGACACAGCCTCAGTGGTGCCAGTGACACCCCGGTGACGAGACGTTGTGAGTGTTGTGTCCGCCGATGGTACCGCCAAATCGTCGAGCTCGGCGTGGGTAGAGAGGGACAAGGATTCCATGGACGCTGCGAAGCCATGATCGTCTGGGTCGTCAACCGAATCGATCGCAACGTCGGGCCCGCCGGGGATAGACCAAGAAGAAGGCGAGGAGGGACGAGATTCTTCGATATCGGAGAGTGAAGTGGGAACATCTCCGGGGACAGAATCGATGTCGGAGGCATCCGTAGAGTCATGGTCAGAGACATCCGTTGCATTGAAGTCTGAAAGGCTCGCATCGGAAACGTGGAAGTCAGAGGCATCGGTGGTAGGAGGAGTGTCGAGCAGTCGAGGTGCTACATTAAGACGAAGATCCGGGCGGGCAACGTTGGGGCGAAGGAGGTATGTAAGGCGATGACCGTCCGTTTCCTTACCTAAAGA
>JBBPKV010000037.1:0-43931 GCA_038089455.1 Tylopilus cf. leucomycelinus
ATTGCTTTAGGCCTGACTGCCTACCTCTTCGTCATGTTCGTTAAAGCGCGTGTTCATCTGGCGTCTCAAGTTGTACTAGTAGTTCTGTATTGTGTTCACTGGGCTGCTACAGCATTGTAACAAAGTCAGTTGTAACGTGGATGTAGAATTGTTTGAAGTAAATCTTTGATTGTGGCAAGCATCACAAAAATTGCACATCGCCATGTTTTGTCGTGCTCCTTCTCGAAATCTTATTACCCGTCGTGTATTGTCATTGTCTACATGAACAATATCTTACGAAGGCGCTCGGAGAACGCCGCCAGGGTTGCTGATGTTGAGAGATGGATGACACGCCGACAAAACATGGCGATGATGTGACCGTTGCTAACCCCTTCGGACACGGCAGGTAAGTTTGAAGATGAAGAATCTACCTGCCACTTGGTGCTGCCCGAGACCTCCGAGACTTCGCCGACGAACAGAACAAACTCGTTCAAATTGTCTGCCTCTAGTCTTGCAATGTGAATCGTAATGGTGAAAAACCAATACTACATGATTGCATAGTCCCCTGCCAACAAATTAGCCGTCTGGAACTGCAACTCTCCTCCTGTAGAAGATCTCAGTGAAAGGAGAAAAAAGGAATTGTCGGTTGTGCATTCCATCTTTCCCGTTGCACGTATTTCTTGATGGACAATCGAAACCAGAACGTCGTGCAGGAGCTTCATAGTCCGAGGAGCAAAGTCAATACCACCCCCGCTGTCGGGTGAAACGAGATGGTCGTAGAGCGCCCGGGTTGCCAACGCCTGTTCATGCGACCATTTGATGGAAAAGGAACCGAGGCGTTTTACATGCGACTTGTCCTTTAGTTGAGAGAAGTAGTGAGTGCGTAGCATCATGCACAATGTCTTTGTCATTAATAAACGATAGCGGACGTATGTTTTCCTTGTGAGGTTCCGATAGTGGGCTTTAGTCCTAAAAACGGTACAGTTAGTTGCCGAACGAGGCGCAATCAAAGTGGCTTACCCAGACGTCACTGATTTCCTTACTGCCGGATGGCAACCGTCAAGGAATAAGTTAGCGTCGATGAGATAGCCTGCTAATAACCCGTCTAGCCCCAATATGCCCTTTTCCAAGGCAGCACGTTTTGGGGCGAGGCCAGCTACTTCCTTCTCATTTGGCAACTCCACCAACTTCATGAGGAATGGGACGTCCGTTCCATTGAGGGTCTGGAGGTACTTAGACCATCCGATTGCCACCAAGTGGGGGGCGCATGGCGCGTGCGACAATCGTTCTCTTCGAGTCACCATGAGCGGGAGGGATCCTGACGGCGTCCAGTCCTCAGGAAGCAACATCACAACGTCCGACAGCTCTGAACGGCCTCCGCCTACATCTCCGAGCCTGTAAGGCCGGATGATGTGGCGTGCATGGAGGTCATTTCTACTTGGACGTTTAATATTCTTGTGTGCATCCAAATAATGACCCCGAATCGAGTTCCACATGAACCACCGAGGCCTAGCGCAATCTGGACATCTATACGCTGACGTGACTCTCAATCCTGGAATAGCATCAGGTATCGTTGCAGGAAGATCAAATGTCTGCGTTTATTCGGGAACTCCGTGGGACATAAGGAGATGGGAGACAACGAGGTCGTAATGGTTTTTCTTCGTTTTTCCGGCGGACGTGATGTCGAAGTCCCTTTTGTGTTTCGTAAGGATGTGCTGGCTGAGATGGCTTGGGGGATATAGATATCCACATTTTCGCAGACGAAGCCGTAGGGCCCGAAAGACATTCCGATTTTTGTGAGAATTGGACACTTTGTGGTCGGAGTGGAAGGGCAGGGTTGGATGGATCCACATGTGACTTCTGCGTACAATGTGGCGAGGCGTCAGTGGCAACGAAGAGGGGTCCCGCATCTCTATCATCATTCCCCCAGTTGCCTGCATACGAATCTTCTTCCGGCTGGGGACGTGATGACAGTTTCTAGACCGTTTACCAGAGGTCACATCTTCGCGGTCGTCCTCAATACCACTGACACATCCTCTGTTCCTTCAGACTGATCGTCCTCGTTCTGGAGCCCCTCCTCTTCGTCGTCTATTATGTCCTCAATCTCACCTTCTTGAAACAAGCCTTCAGCGTCCTGGAAGTCCGTATCGCACCCACTTGTTTCTAAGGTAGGTAGGTCATACGGTACTGCTGGAAAGGCCGTCAAAAGTGGACACGAACAAAGGCACACATCGACTCACAAGAGTATTCGTCGCCTACGGATTCGGATTCATCACAGATGGACGGAACATAGCGAGAGAGCAGGGATGGACATCCCTGTGCGCGTCAGTCCGTTTTACGAAAGTCAACAATGTGGAATGCATTTGAACGTACCGTTTGAGGCGGTTTTCGTTTCGTTACGAGGACACAGTCGAAGATTGGGCGACCCATCATGGCATTGGAACTACGATGCGCCTCGAAAGCAGAGAGAATGAAATAAGAGAAAGCAGGAAGACAACAAAAATCCTTTGCGCTGTTGGATGGCCTAGGCCATCGGTCTCGACCTGTCCGTCTCCCGTGCCCCCGTGGGACCCATCGACGTCGTCGACACGTACCCAACCAAACATGGATATCAAACTTCTCCAAGGATCAGCCCGATATAGTATCGCAGCAATGGTACCATGCAAAGGCTGTGCATCTGGGAAGCACGGATTCCCTTTTGTTCTACATGACCACACAAACCTTCTGAGAGGACGGAAGAGATGTCACGACAGAACTGTGCCCCACTGTGATGGCATTGGCGAACGGGGCAAAAGAGCGAGTGCGGAAATAGATGTGAGAACTCTCCCGAGGGCGCTGGAAGAACTTGAAACTGGACGACGGCGAGAAGTGATCAGCGTGGCAGAGAATCGCGCGGGGCGCGAGCGTGGTGAAGCACTGCAGAGAGTGTTCGAGACCACCGAGCCACTCGACCGTCAGCGCGGCCCAGTCGCGACAGTTGACGTTGCCGGGATTGGAGGCTCTGGATTGTCGTTCGTCACTTTTAAGCCTTTGTGCCCTTTAGTGACACATAGGCGACTTGGGAACCCCGACGTTGTCGGCATAAACCTTGCTTGTGAGAACGGTACAGAGTGAGTACTGTACAAACATAAGTATGCGATCAGGAGGGATGCGAGACAGTACTTGAAACGAAGGGACATACCTTGTTTGCATCATGTAGTGCCTCCTTCCACGAACCCCCAGTTACGTATGCCTTCCTTCGCTTGACGAGGAGACCTTGTGGCACAGGGGAGCGGAGGCGCATCAACATTTCCAAGCACTCTTCGAGTGCTCAACGAACGGGATATAAATGGGAAGGTACCATAAAATCCTTTGCCGGTCCAATCAGAGTCCCAATAGATCTCGCGTAGGCTGGCGAAAGCGTTCAAGAACAGCAATGTAAACAGCCTCTCTCCCAGATGGAGAGCCAGCACGGCGGAATAATGAGAGACAGCATTGGGATGTCGTCCAACAGACATTGAAGTACCCCCAAGGTTCTCTAGCTTGCCCAAGCAACGGTGTTTGAAGTCTAGCACACACCGATTGCATCAACAACGATGCCTACATATTACGAGAGACCACTCACCACTCGACCACGCCGCCTTTCATCATCCGCGTTTACCTCGTCTCCCAATTCCTCCGCCATTCTTTCAAAACACTCGCTCGCGTCTGTTATGCGGTCGATTGTTTTCCAAATGTTCACATATGGCCCGGAAGATGGTGAACTGCGGGGAGAGGAACTTAAACTGGAGTGTCAGGATTACGAGCCATAGGAGAGCCGAAGGACTCACATCGGCAGCAGAATCCAGAGCATCTTTCCATGAGCGACTCATCAATGACACTTTTGCCCACACCCTCAAGGTTTCGTCACAGCCACTTTTGGAGGTAGAGAGGGATCGGCAGGTGAAATCTACGGAGAAGTTTGAACACGCGTAACCATACAGGTGGGATGTCATCTTACCGGTGACCTACTTGCTGTTGGCACTGGCTAAGTACTCCTCCTCGTCAAATGTCTTTACCATTTCGATAAGACGTCCGCGTGCATCGGTGACGCGATGGGCTGCAAACAGGGCTTCACAAAGGTGCTGTCGAATTTCCATCCAGATATCTGCTAGAGACGATGAGCGGCTCCAATACGTCGCAGCACAGCTGTTGAAGACTCACCAAAGAGATCGCATAGATGCCGGGTACAACATGGACCCGTGCCTTGGCTGGAGCGTGCTCAAACAACTGTATTGCATCCTCGTAGTCGTGTTGCTCCATCTGCGAGTTTCCATGGAGAAGGTGCATGTATGCCTAGTGAAAATGTTAGCGTTGATATTTCGCCGTACAATATGTGCACGTGCCTGAACCACATAATCTTGGGTCGAAAATGAGCATAGAAAATAGGTTGTCTACTCGCGATATTGCGTCGAGGTGCTCTCCGGCCATAAATGAGATGACAGCCTAAATGGGGTGAGCAGCTGAAAGGAAATCATGTTCAAAGAACACAGACCTTGACGATGAGGGGAAAGCCGACATGCGATGAGTGCACAAACGTTCGCGATGTCGCAGGCCCGATAGGCCTTGTACCTTTCTCCTTTTCCAGCATGCGCTCTCCTTGCATCGAAGTCAATCAGGGATGGCTGAATTGAGGGACTTGATACTATGACATGAACGTCCATGTGCTCACGAGGAGAGTTGACTTTTCTGGACGTCCGAACCTCGCAAATGCAACCAAACAATGTTCGGGCGGAGATTGAACTGCGCTGAAGTAGCCGAGCGGCACACCTGCTGCACTGGCACTCTCGCTGGTGACGCCCCTAACTGGTACTCCAGCGCATGAACCACGAAGAGCGACGACGGGACGACACCGACGCTGACAACAACACAGACGACGGCGACGACAGGACAATGCGATGAGGTCGAGAACGCGCACCCTCGCCCTCACCCTCACCCTCACCTCGGCTACACAAACAGACGGCAACGGGACGACGATGACGCACGCCCTCTCCCCCGTCCTCTCCCGTGCTCACACATCTCGTGACAACGCGACAGCACCGACACCGACAACGACGCAACGGCGACGTGACGAGGATGAGGAGGATGAGGAGGTGCAGGAGGCCGTCCCCTCTCCCTCGCTGTCCCCTCTCCCACTCCCTCGTCCTCGCCCACAATGACGACAATGGCGGCAACGAGGATGCGATGACACAACGAGGACAAGGACTCACCCTCGTTAAGTGCATGAGCACGAGCACACATGCAGACATCATGTCTGCGTGCGTGTGCGTGCTCACTCGCTCGTCTACCCCCGTGCTGACGAGGCGGATGTCGAGGCAGAACGTGTGACCAGACCACTCTAGGATGTGCGCTCTCTTCATATTCGATATGGTGTATAACCCCCGGACGTTGTCTGCCTCTCACAGGACGAACAAGCTAGAGCTGTAGCCAAACGCTCGGTCAAGGATAGTACTGACAAGATCAATCGGAAACGCAGAGAGATCGAGAAACATGAGGCCAACCTGAAGAAGGAAGAAGACGTTCTCGAAAGTATTCGAGATAGCTTAAAGGGTGCGTCTTATATGTGCACATTGTCCACATAGCCTTATCGATGCGCCATTTTAACAAACAAGACTCAAGTTTACCACGATCAGATCGAGGTCAAGCAGAAAGAGCTACAGCTGTGGATCAACAAAATTAATGCGAAAAAAGCAACGATCGACGTAGCAACGAGCGAGAGGGATGCGTTGGCGAAGAATGCTACCGGTCTCAAGGATGCAGTCAAGAATGCCCAGCACGACCTCCAGCAGCAGCAGGCAATGCAACAAACCAAGGTTAGTCACATGATATGCTCGCCCATTCAACTTTCGTTTGACTTTGTAATTTGGTGCTGTAGCCCGACGAGTTAACCGATTTGAATGCGAAGAAGGCGAGCTTACAAGATGAACTTCAAGCTCACCAAAAGAACTTCCATGTAAGCAGTTTTAATGACGCTTAAACGCGAAGGTAGAAAGTCACCCGCGCATGATTGCACTTATTGGATGCCAGGGCTCGTGTACAGGAGCTGCGTGGCAAGGCATCGTCTCCTCGACAGAGGGCAGAAGAGGCAAAGGCGTCTCAAGCTGCCAGCAGGTCGCAAAATAAAGTCCTCGATCACTTGATGCGTCTCAAGCAAACCGGGCGCATCGATGGTTTCCATGTGAGTGGTTTCTTTGCGTACCTTTTACCATATAAACCCCATCCGCTTCCTGAAGGGCCGCATAGGCAGTCAGAATGATCCCTGACAGATATGACGTCGCCATTTCCACTGCCTGCGGTGCACTCCACAACATGGTCGTCGACACCGTCGCTCAAGGACAAGCCTGTATCAACTTTCTCCGCGCACAAAGCGTCGGCCGTGCTTCCTTCATGGTTCTCGAGAAACTACCAACGGACCGCGTCAATGAGCGGATTCAGACGCCTGAAAACGTTCCACGTTTGTACGATCTAATCAAATTCAAAGATTCCAAATTCTTGCCTGCATTTTATAAAGCCGTCGGGAACACCCTCATCGCGGACGACCTTGAGCGGGCAAACCGGATCGCGTTCGGTACCTCTAAACGATGGCGTGTGGTCACGCTCGCAGGCCAATTAATCAATTCGTCCGGGACGATGTCTGGAGGTGGTAACCACGTCGCATGTGGGGCGATGAGCTCCAAGCTGGCGGCGGATGCAGTCAGACCAGAGGTATTGAGGCAATACGAGCAGGAGAGCGAAACAGCGGCGAGGGAACTTGAGGAGGCGATGAAAGTACTCAGAACGTTGGATGGTGAAGGAGAGCGCCTGGTATTTGCTGGTCCGCAGTTGGAGATGGACGTGGAGAAGTTGGCGATGGCGGTGAATAATGGTCGGAAGTGGCTCGAGGAGGGGGAGAAGCGGGTGCGGGACCTCAAGTGCGTAGGAGTCCCTTTGATTGCGCGGCGCCTTTCTTTCCTGTCTTGGTGTGATTGGGTATTGACTGCCTTGTTCTGTCAAGGGCACAGAGCAAGCCTGACGCTCGCGACATGGCGCGAATCGAGGCGCTCAATGGGGAGATCGCCACCGTGACGACGGAGCTAGAAGACCTTGAAGCGAAATCAGGCAAGATCGAGGACGCGATCAAGGACCTCGAGAAGAAGATCCTCGAGATTGGTGGTTTGCGACTACTGAAACAACGCTCGACGGTCGACGGTATCAAATTGCACATCAACCTCACCAACGAGGAGATTGCAAAAGCAGAGGTGACAAAAGCAAAGGCGGAAAAGGACGTGGTCAAGTATGCCTCTTCGATCGCTGGGAATGCTGCTGCCGTGGCGGAGGCGAGCGAGGAAATCAAACAGCTGGAGGCGCAACTCGAAGAGGTGAACGAGTACTTGGAGGAACTCAAGGAGAAGGTGGAAGCTGTGCAGGCGGTGGCGGAGAATTCAAAGATGACCCGGATGCGCTCAAGGCGCAGCTGGAGGCCAAGAGGGAGGAAATACAAGAATTTAGGAAGGAGGTGCGTCTATTATGTTGACCCTGAGCGCGGCTGACGAGTCGGCATTCCAACCTGCCCGCAATAGATGGAGTTAGTGCAAAAACTGAGCGATATCAAGAAGGAAGCTGCAGACAACGAAGAGGCGCTGCAACATTGGCAGATGGAGCATGATAAGTTGAGGTTGGAGGATATCGAGTCAGTAACAATTCGGCTGTGGGTGCCTCCGACTGATACGCGAACGTAGCGATGACGAGGACGAAGATGAAGACGAGGCAGAAGCGGCGCCGGCGGATGTACAACCATCGGAACCACAAGTCAAACAGGAACCAGTTGAGCCGGCGCCGCCGCCACCCAAGAAACCGTCGAAGCCACGTCAATCCTCCTACGAATTGCATATCTACAGCGTAGACAAACTCTCTCAATTCCGAAAACGCGATCTCGTAGCCGATGCCAAGCTTCCCGACGGTAAGCTCTCCGGCGATCTCGATGGCCTGAAGGTGACCTCTGCACGCTAGAAAAACTGAACGCCGCCAAGCCTGACCTGTCCGTGCTCAGGGATTACAAGAAGCGCGAAGAAGAATTCCTTCGTCGTGCCAAGGACCTCGACCAAATTACCGATCAACGCGATGCGCAGAAACTGAAATATGATAGTCTCAGGAACGAGTTTATGGCGGGCTTTAGTTTGATCTCTTTGAAACTGAAGGAGATGTACCAGGTTCGTGCTCTGATTTCCCCGCGAGGGATACGCTCCTTTACTCGTTTTCGTTGTATAGATGATCACTCTGGGAGGGAACGCCGAACTAGAGTTGGTTGACAGCATGGATCCGTTCTCAGAAGGGATCACTTTCAGCGTAATGCCACCTAAGAAGAGCTGGAAAAACATTTCGAATCTGTCTGGCGGTGAAAAGGTATACCAAGTCTTCTTTCCGAGGCTACGAGAGAATGACCACGATCGTAATTTGCAGACATTGAGTTCCCTGGCCCTCGTGTTCGCGCTTCACGTCTTCAAGGTAAGACACCATCGCGTGCTGCTTCCTAGACAACCCTAGTTGACGTGGTTGCGCAGCCCACCCCTCTCTATTTCATGGACGAGATCGACGCTGCACTGGACTTTCGGAACGTATCTATCGTCGCCAATTACATCAAAGACCAAACCAAGAACGCGCAGTTCATCATCATCTCGTTGAGGTACGTTGATGACGCCTCCGTTTTCTCTCTCTTCATCTCCCTCGTCGGATCTGAGCAACGGCATCGGTAGAAACGACATGTTTGAACTAAGTCATCAACTGATCGGGATCTACAAAACTACGAACGCGACACAAAGTATGCGCTTGCTCTCCTGTTTCTCCCTCCCTCTGTGTCTAATGCTCGTTCTGTGCTAGGTATCGCGATCGACAACCATGCTCTCGTCCGGACCAAGACAGTGGCGCCGGTGACAAACTCGACTTCATGACACGCTTCTCGACCGTTGCATTGCCAGTGGGAAGGGTGTTACTCACTTGTTAGGGTGATATTGTATGACATCCCACGTCTCCATGTCGATTTCGTCCATTATTTTTCATCCATGTATTGTGCTGTATAGTGTGACAATTATTGTAATAGATACTTGATTCTAGCTTTTTTTTCGAGGTCACCGGTTGTCTCTGTTATATATACCGGCGCCAGACGTACGATACACGGACAGGCAGTCCCTAATGGTCCCTGCTCGTAAGGTATACCTTCAACAGATCGCTGAGCGTACAAGTGCGCCCTCCAAGGTAAACGATCGCGGTACCGTCCCCGTCCCTGTTCCGAACCCCCATGCAGGAGGAAACCCCGCACTGTCCTCCTCATCCTCCGTGGGCAACACCAACCTGGGTTCGGCTCTGCAAAACCAGGGATGGTCGAGCGGCGTCAGGTCCGGATCTGGATCCGAAACGCATCGTCGTTGGCCGGAGGTAGAGGCAGTGGCCAACGAGGACGATGAGGGCAGGTTGGGGAGGTACGACGACAAGTCGGCCCCGGGGACGTAGACAAAGGAGAGTTTGCCAGTGTCTGGGAGGGTCTGGAAGGATTGCAAGACCACCACCCCCCAAACCGTCGAAAGGGGTGAAGGCGAGGTGCAGAACGCGGGGTAATGCATGATGAGCGGATGCGACGTGTGCAGGTCATGGTGAGCGTCGAGTGAGAGTGCGTACGGATGGGGAGGTACGTACCAGCCAGGTCTCCGCGTTTGGCGTACCCCTTATTTTGAAGATACTCCATGCAAGCCCGATTTCGCCGCGCGTCCCATCGAAGAGACTCGTTCATGTCCAACAACCCATCGGGATACCAGGACGGGAGCGTGTTCCCTGTGGTATGGCAAAGGGCGCCAGGGGAGGGGTAGGTACGCGCGGTCCGACGCCCGTCTCAGAGCCAGATTCGGATTCAGGTGGGGAAGAGGACTGATAAAAGGAAAAGCCCTCGTCATCCTTGTCAGTTTGTAAACGGAGCGAGGTGAAGAATTCGGCAATAGTGACGCCGAGGCTCCATGTATCAATGGCAAAGGGATGGTACAGGTACAAAACCTGCGGGTTTACCTGCAGGTTGGCACGAACGGGCGAGGGGGAGGGCACAATGAGAAGGGTGTCGAGCTACGAGCTCTGGCACACAGATGTCGAAGCAGGCACAGCAGGAGTGACGAGGAACATCGAGGACACCGAAAACATGACGAAGAGGCTGCCAAACGAGCCAGAACGTCAGCACGAACAGTCAGAGCGAAGGGAGCATAAAGACTCACCTAGCAGAGCTCGGATCGAGCTGGACGAGCCGGAACGCGAAACGAATGTACCAGGCAAATACCACAGCCCCAGGGAACACCCCACAAGCCACAAGAACGAGCACGTCGAGGAAACGAACGTGTGAAACCAGGTTAGAAGGATAGGAGGTGCTGAGGGCGAGGAGACCGATCCAGGCGACGCAGAGACCGATTCAAGGCGCCGAAGCATTTGCGGATGCACCAGGCACGATGAGAAAGACGACGGGAGTGACAGGAGGCAGCGCAGAGCCGAAATGGACGCACAAAGCCAAGATATAGGGCCAGGAGGGCACCTGGACCCACCGAACGCGAAAGGACCCGTCGAAGCTGATTTAGACCGCCGAACCGATGTAGAGCGCGAAGGATACGATAGTGGACGCCCCCACAGCGATGGGAACGAGCGCCGAGCCAATCCGAACGCGCAAAGTCGAGATGTAGGGCTTAGATGCCCAGATGGTGACCAGGAGACGAAGAACGTTGATGAGGGCAATTCAAGGCGCGAAACCAATGTCGAACGCGCCGGATACGATGGGAATAGATACCGGATGGATGGCGCAACGAGCGACGCACGCTGCGACTCAAGACGAGTCGAAACGCGATCGCTAGCTGAAGACCAGGCGAGTCAGCATGGACAGCAAAAGCGAATGATGGCGCACACACCTAAGCCATCCAATCCACCTCCCAACCAATCCACCTCCCAAGTATCCCATACAACCCTACACCATCCCAGTCCCATCATGGGCTCGACGACAAATCGAAATGACGACCTATAGAGGCCAGTCACACCTGTGCGCACTCGCTGGTGCAACAACAGGGTGGGCGAGACAGCACGAGCGGGTTGTGCGTGGCGCGTGCGCTTGTGTGAGAGCGGGGTGGGTGAACATGAGCGAGCAAGCAAGCACGCGTGTGTGACAGTGGGTTGGGCGAGGTAACCGGGTCGTGGTGGGGAGTGATGACATTGAGGCTGCACCACGGGTACTGCGGGTACTACAGGGACGGGTACAGGTTTGTCATGGGTCACAAAAACGTGACCCGTACCCGTACCTGTACCCGTGCTATTCCCTAGGTGTGATGTGGGTCTCTTGGAACAGGTACAGGGAAAAGTGCTGGTGAGGGTGTTGAGGGCGGTTGTGTGACGTAGTTACTGCAGCCGCTGCCGGACGGGAACGGACCACGAGAGTTGTTGTCGGAATCCAAGTCTGAGCTGACAAGGAGGGGATTGAACGAGTTTGTCGCAGGATTGCTGATATGGTGAGGAAAAGATTGGGCTAAGGATTATGTAGGGCCCTCTACCTGTGAGGAGTGGATGGGTGGTAAAGGTTGGTGAACATTGTTGCGTCATGGTTGGCCATGGGTGGAAGAGCTCCTGGGGTAGTGAAAAGAACAGGTGATGTGATGAAAGGGATGTGTGAGGGTGATTGGACCTACCTTGCTGTAGTCTTATCTTTCAGAGCCTTAGTTTGTTGGCCACATGGGGGCTTGTCTGGGATGGGTGTGGGCAGTTGGTGACCTTTCCTCACATTGTGTCATAACGCTAAAGGCCTCCTTGCTGCCATGCCCCAAAATGCTAGGATTCGCCTACAAAAGGCGTGTCTTCGCTGGGCAGGCCTTCCAGGCCTGCTTCACCTACAGAAGGCGTGGCAAGCTGGGTAGAAGGTGCCAGAGTGTCAGGTGTGAGCATAGTCAGGTTTAAACGTGATGACATCACGTGCTGAAGCTCATCTCTGCGCTCGTGTGCGTTCTCCTCACGTTGGGCTCTGGTGAGTTTCGACTTCCCATTATCTGGTGCGATTGTATCTTCCCAGCTTTTGACCCGCCTTGTAAATGGTCCAGCGCAGTCACCAACATCACCCTGCGGCTCTCCAACCCCCGCCCAAGGGACTTATGCAAAGTGAGAGGAACATTTTTGAGAGTCATACATATTCGACTAAGGCTTGCCGCAGCGACCACGTTCCTCCGCGAATCAAACAAGCTCGATCCAGATACCACGCTTTACACGGTCTCCTTTGGTATCAAGTCAGCTCCTTCATCGAGCTTGACCCCTCGAGACTAACGATGTCCTACAGTGACTGGGGCGATTCATTCGGTAGGAGATTTGAGATCTTATCAGGACGTTCGCTCATCCGTATGTGTAGTCAATGGCGATCACCTCCCGGAAGCAGCCAGGGACCTCCTTGGTTAACTGACTCTCCTTTCCCAACCACCTACCAACGCTCGTAACTTCCTCATCACCAACGTCTATGGTCTAGGTACCCACAACGCCCAGGGCGAAGCATGGTTACAATTCATTTTTGACGGTCTGATTGCGTTTCACACCCAGGACCCTCTGCTCAACGTCGCATTCGCCAACTTTGCGACAATTTGGGACAGGGTTTTGGGTCCCGATCCCATGCATCGTGCTTTTGTGTATGTGAGCACGGATGCCGACGGACAAGAGTTGTACGTACCTAGACCGTTACTTTTATTGGTTCATCCTGCACGTCTGCGTTTCGCGCTTGTTTCCAGAGCTGACGCGCCTAAACGACAGACACCCGCTGAGGGTGATGCACGAGATCATGGCGGACTATGTCATGGAAGTGTCAGATGACTGTCTGGTACCCTAGCCTATGAGCGCTTGAACACCGAGTTTTGTGGTGCTCTCGTACGCCTTGCTACTGGCCCGTTGAACGCCAAGCTCAAGTTCGAGGACGTCTACGGACGTCCGTCATGCTCCGTGGGTAATACTTATACCTTCTCCACGTTGTAATTACTGTCATCTGAGTGGTCGTCGATACATTTAAGTTCTGTTTTCAGGTGCTGCGAAATCGCTGCCACCCATGTCCGATCCGATGGGCGACGTTCAATCACGATCTCCTAGCGACACAACTAGTGAAATGATTGAATGGATAAATCTCTGTCTGTGGCCATCGAGGGCATATCCTCTCGCGCTCCTCGTGCTCCAAGAAAAGTAGATCATCGATGGTCAGGCAGCACTTGCTGTGACGAAACAAATACCCGATGCTGCACTTCCAACGGCACCATTGTCATTGACATGGTCGAAATGTGGTTGTAGATCCACCTCGTCGAGGTCAAGAACCGGTCAAGGTTGTTGTCAGCAGTATAGTGTAAAAAAGTAGATCATCGACGGTCAGGCGGCACTTACTGTGATGAAACAAGTATGATGACAGGCTTCGTTGGGGCATACTCCATGACGGCAAGATATGTATGACTTGTTTCTGCCAACACCAGCTGTGGGAAAGATATGTACAAAGCGAGGCGTCTAGCGGTGCCCTTCTGGGAACTTTATCATAACAATGCAAGAAGAAGAATTCTGCAGGTGCGGGGGGAGGGAGAAGCTTTGTAGACCCTTATAAGAAAAATGACGGACGGGATCTTTCCAACTGCCTACAGAACCAAAGAAAAGCCTCGATGCAGTTGTGGTATTTACCATCCGCCACCTTGATTTCCTGCGCCCAGTTCGAAAAGTCCTCTTGGTGGGCAATAGAAACTTCAATGCCTAGATCCTGAATCATTTGCTTCCTCAGGCTGGGACTCTGCCAGATGCAGAACGCGGTCCTGAACAAGATGTGATCGTAGCCGCATTTGCCGAAAGTCAGGTTTACGTGGAACGCTGGGCACTCTCCGTTGTGCCGCTGATCTTGTGGTACTCCGCAACTGTAGCAATATTCGTATCGCACGAAAGTGAACGACCGCCTGAAGGCTGCGTAATTCCCCTCGAACTGCAGGTATTCACATGCGGGGAAATGATCGGGTACCAGCACCTCCGCCTGCACGAAGTGGCAGAGGCACTTGCCTTGGAGCTTTGGCATATACTTATTCAGCAATTGCGAGCGCGCCAAGCGGGCCGACTTCCCTAGCCTAGATTGGCTGGCCCTTAGCAAGGAGCCACTCAATCCCTGATCTGGCGAGGAGCCAGCCAGCGTGTGTGCCAAAGGTGCTGGCGCAGAAGCAGAGGGGTAACTGGGCAAATTCTGGCACTTGTTCTGTTAGTCTAGGGTGAAGCCGTGAGCTGTGTCGCTCTAACCTTCCTCATCCCCGAGCCTCTGGTAGGATCTTGCCTTGAGACTTTATTGGTCGTGGCGCCTGGAGACTGAGGGGAGGATAAGCTTGCTCAGTTAGTTCGCGGAGCGAAGAGGTGTGTCTACCTTGACTTCTCCACCTGCGCTTAAACCCGAAAGTCGCGACAATCCGTCTCGTTGTCTGTCCCTTGCGCAAGTGACCTCGCGACTCTCCATCCAATCCTTGTCACGGTATTCAACCTCCCCGTGCCGTCCCTTCTTCTTCAGTGGTGGGCTTGACTCTTCCTCCGGTGTGGCCCTCTTTTGAAGTCTAGAGTGTTGGGTCGACGAGAGAGAGAATTTTGGTAATGTTTCAAACGGATGAGGTGAACCCCGCCGGATGCTCTCAGAGGCCCAAGTGGAAGAGTCGAACGGATCCTCGGAAAAGGAAGAAGACGGAATCGCCAGGTTGTCCGAATGGCTGTCCGAGTAAAGGGGTGTCCCAATCACCTGCAGGGCTCCTCTCTCGCTGGCCGCCAGTTTCTCCACGTTTTCCCCCTTTCGGCCGAGGGCTAGATGCTCGCTTGATACCGCTTCCACGAGACTGGAGGCGTGCGAACCATCTATGGCTTCGAGGGGCGCCGCTTCACCTAAGGTCGCAAGCTTCTTAATGTTTTCAGCAGTCAAGCCGCTGGCTGCCAGCTTGCTCATGACCACCTCCGCTATGACATCGGAAACCTGGGCGGCAAACTCTCTTGGGTCAAGGACCTTTTCAGCCGTGGCTACCGGTATCCTGGGGCATGCTAGCTTTGGAGGCCCTATGCCGAGCAGGCTAGGCAACAGCCCCAACCACCCAAATGCCCGCTTAATCAGTTTACCTTGATTCCCTGCAGTCTCGCCTCCCGACCCCCGCCTTTTTTCTACCGGGCCATCTGGCTGGGGAGAGCCTAAAAGTGTGACATTTCAACCACCGTCTCCTTAAGTTACAAACCCTTCTTACCAGCATCCGGTGGAGGGGTTAAAAATTCAAAGCCTTCACTAGCGGTAGCAGGAGTGCCTAGGGGCGATTCCTCTGTTAGCCGATTTCCTGAGAGAGGGAAATGGGGTGTTACTAGGGTTGCATGAATCGCGAGCCACATGAGGTGCTCACCTACAAACTGACCGAGCCCCGAGCCAGCAACAGCAGACTCTTCTACCTTTAGCGAGGAGATGTTACCTAGGCGGGTGGACTCGTCAAGAGGACTTTTAGAATGCACCCCGGAAACGCAAAAAAAAATTATCAACGTGATCTGGCATATCAAGAACCACCGACCTGCTCTCGCACGCATGCGCCAGTGCCTCTCCACCATGATCGGGCCCGGAAGCTGCTACACTCGAGAGAAGAATAAGTGCTAGAAGTTGAGGGGAAATAATGTTTGGCTTACCCCGAGATGCAGGGACGTGAAGCCGCTGGTTATGGATGCGGCGTTGGAATGACCCTGCCGGTGAGGGTGATGGCGTTGGGGACTGGCTCGAAACTCCATGCACCGTCTTAGTATGTTTCGCAAACTTCTCCCTGCTGGTGTAGGACCGCCCGCACTGATCGATAGGGCAAAGTAACTTGCCGCCCTCCCTCGTGATGGTGTATTCCTTACCGCCTACAATGATCAGGGGAATCACAGAGTGCTGACTCCAGCGATGATGGGTTCGGGTCGTGGAATTTTTAAACGTTTTCTCGCAGTCAGAACAAGGGAAGGACATAGGAATCGTGGGGAAAGCCGCTGTAGCAGTTCTAGCGGGTGAAACGAGAAAGCCTCTCCGCTTTTGAGGCTAGGCCCATGCAGTGCACCACGCTCGTCATCCAAAATAGTCTTCTTAGTGGAATTCTGAGCCGAGCGGGCGCAAGGGGCAGAAGAAACATACCGTGACGGTGGTCCAACCGAGCGGATGATCGCGAACGCCAATAGGGTCGGCGGAACTCCAAAGGTGGTAGCGAGAGGACTCGAAAGGGTGCCCCGGCTCGAGGCCAAAACCAGCAAGGGGGATTTCAGGGTAGATAACAGCGTCTTTGACGCACTTTTCAGAGCTCTGATTGGTCAGTCGCTTCACAAATGAATGGGACCGCAGGTAGCCAAAAAGGTCCCGCTATTCGAGCTATTCTAGCGCTTAGGAAAAGCTGATGGGCGGTTTTGCCTTGTGCGGACTCGCTTAGCCCAGTGTTGTTCTGGACCCTAGTGCCGAAGCTCCGCGTCCTGCCCCTAAACGCCGCTGTCCGACGTGACTTGTACGCCACCCTCTCTCTTCCAGTTTCGGTTCCACTGGCTCGAGCTGCACACTTGGGAGTTCCGGAATGCTCAGGAAACCCAGCGACTCATGAATGAAGTAGCTCTGATGGCTCCAGCACGGAAGACCGTCTGTGCGCTTCCACATCTGCTTCGTGCTGGGAGATGAGGGTTCGGGAACGAATGAATCGGTCATTTCATCTCTTCCGGAACACTACCCAGCACCACTGACACCCCCCGTTATCGTTTCGCTACCTGCATCTTCTATCGGTGTTATCTCAGCACCATCATCACCCCACTCACCACGACGTAATGACCACAGAACCACATACTCTCTCTTCCCCTGTCTCTCAGATACATCCTTCGTTACCATTGCTCCGGCTACCCTTAGAGGCATTGGGCCTAATTTTGATATCTCACTCGGTACGGTCCTCAGCACATTCACCAATGTCTCCAGCTCTCTCTTACGTCTCCTTCCTCTCCCCGATATCCATGAGCCGTGCTGCGTCCAAATCCGAAGGAGGCGACTTCTTATCGGTCGCCAGTGATGACAGCGATTGGAGTGGATCGCCTATCACGCCAGACCGTGATACAGGACCCATACAAGATAAGGCAAATAACTCATTTCTTGACTTTGAGCACCTAACGCACAGTGCTTGGGGAAACGGTGCTGAGCATGGGGATGGAAGCAAGAGCAGCAAGGTACTCGTCTCTGAACTCAGACAGGACGGTGGAAGTGAGGTAGGCAGCGATGAGAGCTGGGGAAGCGTGCGAGAAGGCATTAGATCATTTTGGGTAAGTTGAGTGAGGTGCGCAGATAGTACGAGGGCGCGCAGGGTCTTGAAGCAGGCCTGGTCCCTTTACTTTTACTCGCCACGCATTGTGTTTTCTTTCAGGTAACTTGTAATCTGGTACTGTGTTTGGTTTACCTTGTTGTCTTGTTCGCTTGTTCTTTTCTGGCGTGTACTGTACCGTGTAACAACTCAAATTATCGTGTTCTCCAACACGTGTGGATCCATGCTACAGCGGTTGGGCGGAGGCGCACACAATATCTGCCTGGTAGTTGATAGCTTGATTAGTTGACACTCGAGAAGAGTAGCCCAAGTGATAATCCATTAATTCGAGCCTTATTACTAATGCCTAAGCGTATCGTTCACTTAAAAATATAACCCCACGGGCGGAGCAGATTGCAATCTACGGTCATGGTTATCAATGGTTCGAGGGTACGCTGGGTTTAGTCCTTGCGTGCTCGCTGCTTGGCAGTGCCGTTCTGTATCTTGATGTCTTCGCTCGCCGCGGTAAAGTAGTCTGATCCCTTAGGATTGGCCTTGATCGTCTTGCCACCTTCAGTTCATCCGATTGGGCAGGCCTCTCCATGCTTGTCCTGCGGCACTTATTAATGAGCAATCCCGCAAACTAAATTAATGGAAACGAACTGTGAATTGGAACGCTTGCAATAGACGGATGGTTTCATCGACAGAACGACCGACCGGCGAGTCATTGATTGTAATTTGCATACGAACCAGCGGAATGAGTCGCTCTAAATGCAGCGACGGCTAACCAGGCATCCTCGCATACCTTATGATGCCCTTTGAACTGATCATAAACAAACCTCCGAGAGAAATACCCCCTTCTTCGATGAGAACGTCAATCACGGGAAATTTGCATGTTTCTGTCGGCAATCAGAGGGAGATTTAGGTCGGGCGCGAGACCGCCCTATCTCCTTGGTTGTTGTCCCCAAGCAAAGTGTGAGTACTGTGAATCAGTCGAGACGCCTGGTAAACGTGAGCAATCATCATCATCTCTGGATCCGAGTGTGGCTACGAACCGAGGACGACGGCGTCCAACTGTTCGAACCTAGGAAGAGCGTCATTGAACGCGAGGATCTCGGTGGGGCAAACAAGTGTGAAGTCCCTGTAGCGGGCCCCGTTTAGCCTATTCTAATTGTCATGCTGTTTTGCGGCCTACATTCGGTAAAAGAAGAGTACGACCTTTTGCAAGAAATGAAATATATAAGCCGAAATGCCTGCTCCGATCAGGAGTGAGCTCAACCGCTTCCCTAAGCCTTGAAATCGCATCTTCAAGGTCATTCATCTGACCAAGATGCTGGAAACGAGTTTGGTAGGAGATGCCGATAGATGGGCTTTTCAGGGTAACCGTGAGGAGTGAGCTCAACGGCTTCCCTATGCTTTTAAATCGCATCTTCGAGGTCACTCATCTGACCGAGACGCTCGAAACGAGTTCCGTAGGAGATACCAAGGCTAGTTAGATATCTGGGCTTGTCAGAGTGACCATCAGGAGTGAGCTCAGCTGCTTTCCTATGCCTCGATATCGCATCTTCGAGGTCATTCATCTGACCAAGACGCTGGAAACGAGTTCCGTAGGAGTTGCTGAGGTTATTCATATCTCTGGACTTCTTGGGGTGACCGTGATGAGCGAGTTCATCAGCTTCCCTATGTCCCGAAATCGCGCCGTCGAGGTCAGTGACCTAGGGACAACACTTGATCTCCTTGAGAGCACGTGATCGGCGTCACCAGTGTCAAAGTACCCTGCGGGGCTGTTGGTTTAACATGACTTATCACCGGCACGGTCGAGTCCCAGAGCGTTGTCTTGCACAGCTTGTCTTCAAGTTTGTCGCTACTAGTGCTAGTACTACATGAGCAAGACAAAAAGGACGAGATGTGCGAATAATACGCGTCGTGTCTTATAACCTGGCAGCTCAGATATGATGTCGAGTTCATATGGCCTCACCCCGTCGTCAAAGATCACACTCGAGCGTTCATGTTTCCATTTCATCCCAGGTCTTGCTTGTGCATGCGTGTTAGATGGCAGGTTTGACTTGGGGAACGAGACCATTTTGCCTGAACTCATCGTTGTGACCTGGTGTGGTGCGTTGACGAGAGCTGAATCTTCGGAAAGGCCGCGCAGGGATCAAGCGCCGAAAACAGGAGACAATTGAACCTGGACACAGATCCATGTCAACGGGGTCGGTGTATATGCGCTGTGAAGAAGGGGCACGAACCGCAACTTCAGGTTGTTGTTCCTCTGCTCTGCAACAACACGTCGACCACAACCGGTGCGTGCTTCAGACAAAATTGAGGGCTGTCATACTGACTATTGTGTAAGAGGACTCCCACCTGATCAACGTTGACGTCGGCCTAGTGAGATATGGAGAAGGGTGACTAACGTCCTGCTGGCTACCTCCTGTGCATTCTCGAAGTTCAAAACCTGTATACCTGGAATCCCAGTCAATTCCAAGGGACTTACCCTGTCTGTTGACTCTTCGCGTGCATTGTCTCACTCGGCGACCCCACGCTAATGCTAGCGACCCAAATTTGCATCAACAAGTGTCTCATTTACATAAATTTGTTAGCTTCTACCATACAATCGACGGTCACACCATCCGACTCGGAGAATGCGATTTGAGCGAAATGCATATGCTGTCAAGAACATCGCAGTGCTTGAAGGATCCAATGATTTGTCTTTTCCGAGCCTGTCTCTATGCGACAATGTTGCTAAGTAACATGAAAACATATATATGTTGGCGACAATATATGTAAACGGACAACAAACAGGGGAGGGGAATGTACAATTTAACAACACTCAGAAGCTTCGCATGAGGGGTCGATGTCAAGAGAAGCACATGAGACACAGAAAGAAACAGCCAGCTCAACGGTACTGAAGATTAGAAGATGCCTAGCAACCCCAGTGAGAACCCAGGACAAAGAGTGAGTTGCGAGGACTTACTGCTCAGGAAGTCGATTCCTCGACACTCTTGTAGGTAATGTCGAATATAGACAACATGAATCTGCCTTTCACGCCATGCATATCGCTAGGATTATAGATATGGCTGAGTGCCTTCTTGGCAGCTTCTTCCCCAAGTCCATCTACCACGTATCTTTCAAACTCTTCGCAGTCGAGCTGAACGTCTGCAAGCTGTGCTACAAGCCTCCGCTTCTTGGCCAGTGCGAGGCACCACAACAGGAGATTCGTTTCGTCTTTCTCAGATAGTTTGGACGGCAATTTCTGTGGATTATAATCAATTTATCCACGCGTACCATGAATAAATTTCATACCGGAACGCGGGTGCGCAGTATACTACATTCACGGGCTACAATTAGTTCCGCTGTTGTGCATTCAGTGGAGCCACAAATGGCGCGAGGAAAGGCCACACTCGGTCCCCTGTTTACGTTTGGGGCACACTGAAAGGGCGGCCCTTTGTACAGAGACACATCCTCTGGAAAAAATCCGGGAGGAGGAGGAGCTGGCAGTGATTCAACGATGAAGAGGTGGGGGTCTAAGGGCATAGTGGTCTACCTGATGGAACGATAGGATAAGCACAATACAAGCCTGAGCGACAAACCTCACCAACAGACTTCGAGTCGTGGAAGAGAGGGTTTTGAAACAAACTGCTTACAGTATATTTACAACCAGCTGGCTCCACATTGCCAAAGACAGACACAGTCATTTTGTGTCCCTCGCCAAAAGTAGCCTAGCACCCCCAGCAGGCGGTGATATTTAATAGCAGATTTCAAAGTTGTAGTGG
Source organism: Tylopilus cf. leucomycelinus (assembly GCA_038089455.1). Classification (NCBI taxonomy): domain Eukaryota; kingdom Fungi; phylum Basidiomycota; class Agaricomycetes; order Boletales; family Boletaceae; genus Tylopilus; species Tylopilus cf. leucomycelinus. The sequence goes on from JBBPKV010000037.1 coordinate 21,053, forward strand.
TCAGATCTAAATCAGTAACACTTGAATTTGAGCGGATGATTCAACTGATAAGTCTCTATAATCGAGAAGGCAAACATGGAGTGCGGGGGTTCTTGCCAGTGTGCGCGCGCACAGCCTCGCTTATGTAACTTTGGTTACATAAGCAAATTTCTAGGACTCCAGGGAGAGATCCACAATCGTTTGACTTGCGATCAAGGAGTGCCTGGGCCCAGTTCCTTGTCTTATGGAAAGGAGCTCCACCGCCATGCTTCCTGATTTCATTGACACCCCATTTGAGCGAAGGGCAGAATCGCTACCTGTCCATATTCATCCCCTCTCGTCCTTCTAAGCACTAACCTGTCGACCATGCGCCATTCAATCCTCGCCGATGCTATTCAACTGGTATGTGTAAGATTGTGTTAAGCGAAAGGCAGAATCACTGCCTATCCATATTAATCCCTTCTTGTCCTTCTAGGCACTAACCGGTCGACCATGTGCCATTCAACCCTCGCCGATGCTATTCAACGGGTATGTGTAAGATTGTGTTAAGCGAAAGGCAGAATCGCTGCCTGTCCATATTCATCCCTTCTTGTCCTTCTAGGCACTAACCTGCCGACCATGTGCCATTCAACCCTCGCCGATGCTATTCAACTGGTACGTGTAAGTATGTAAGACGGCGTCATGCAGGCTGGGATGATGGCGTCGATTTCCACCAGTATTGGTATATCATAGTGAGCTACAGTCTTTGTTCACCGCTTGCCCCTCAAATCCAGATGCCTGCCATCCTTGTCTCTCCCCACTCAGAGTTGGATCCCAACCACGCCACTGGCATGGACTCAGATCAATTCTGGGAGGGTAAGTAACCATTCCTTTGCTGGTTGCTCACCTTAGCCTAATTACCAACAGGGATCATCGCAAGCCTGAATGATAGTCTAATTTACCCCTCGAATGCCTTAGTAGTCAACGGGCAAAACCTGTTGGTTCATAATCATGGTGGTAAGTATCTGAACCACTCCATGCATCTGCTTATACTAACATTGCTAACATACAGGCCCCCTGTTCGATGTTCTCGGGCACTTTGCGCCCCGCTGGTATCAAGTTGCGAGCGAAGCATATGTTGCATTGTACTCCTGGCACGGCACCACCGACGCTCGTCCACTCCTGCAAGCCCTCGCTCTCACCCTGATCAGTCAAGCAATAGAGTCTTTCACTACGATCGACCCTACTTGGAGTGTGGAAAATGGTAAGTGATCAAGAATTCCGTCCGAGGTTACCTTAAGTGCTGATCCTGACATAGTCCGCATACCGATGGGTGATGAGTGGTATATCACCGCTCTCGACAACACGGCATTCATAGATTTGCTCAAGAAAACGGTAAGTACACCCGTCGATCGTACTCCACAGATTTATGAACTAAGTCCTTAGATAACTGCTGCACAAGGTGTCTTTTATACGCGAACTATGGACACGGTTCGGCATTTGTTACTTCCGTCCAACACCGCACCCTGGCAACATCCAGGGGTGATCCCCAGCCAGAGGCTCGTAACAGCCGTGCAGATAGACTATGTCAAAAGCCTCATCACCTGGGACCCGCGAATGGGATATAATTTGTGGCACGATTTTCACACCAGTGAAGATGGAATGACGTCGGTACGTCGCCAAGCAGCACTCACCAAAGAATGAAATTCATAATAGCTGGCGATCTCGTAGCTCCGTTGGTTCGATCGCCACTCCCTAAAATACCTCATGGATACTGTCCATTTTGGGGTCGAATCCCCTGGCTATCTGTATCTTCAAGAATTGTATGTCAATCTGGTGACAGGAAAAGAGGAATGGGGCCCGCTCACTGTGGCAACTTTTCATTCAACGACCTGGATTCTTGCTGCGGTACGTAATGCAACCCCCAATCAGCAAAAGTCTAATGGACCTAAAGGTTCACGTCTACTTGTGGGCAGATGTGCTGGGCAATCAGCGCTTCTCAAATGAGCGCTTCACAGTTAACCGGCGGGATGCCATCCTCGAAAAACAGATGAAAATATCCATTTTCCTTAGACAGATTCTGCGTAGGACGGTCCCTGGGCTCACCGCAGAACAAAGTGAATTTGCATACCATGGGTTACACCGCTTCATGCACACAAACCCCAGTCTACCTTTTCAAACCTAATGCTTAGCTGGTGAATGGTTGGTTGGCTAGACTCCTATTACTAGTAGATAGCATGTAGGATCTGGCTACAAATCGCTATGGATACTCGTCTGAGTCTTTCAGCCTCGGACACATAATACATGCTCTTTCCCTTGCCCAGGCCAAGAACATAAAGAGTGATCCCCCTTTCACCGTTCGTGAGTCGAAGCAAGCAATGAACACAAGCAGAAGTGAATGATGACGCACGTGCCCGAGCTGTCCAGACCACTTGCCAACGACGCCAGGCGTCGTACACACTCAAGTAGAATCTACGATGTCAAGGGCGAATCAAATTGCGATCTGAAAGGATGAGTGAAACTGCAAGAAGTTTGACTCACCCAGGGATATAACGCGACTGATCATAGTACGAGTGGGGTGCATTCGCGGGTGCGTTGGGTACGACGGGCAAGCAAGCGGGGTGCAACGGCCGTGACGCCGCGCGGTTGTCGCATCGTGGTCATCTGGGGTGGGTGCGTCAGTGACTGAGATGATGGGCGTGCGAGCGAACGGAGAGTGCGATGTCACGTCGTCGTCGTCATCATCCAGGGTGCGATATCAATGTTCAGGACGTTCAACGTTCAACTCCCAGCTGTTGCCAAAGACGTGAGTGACTCCATGACGATTTAATGGCATTGTGTATAGTATTGCAACAGCGCTGCCGAGACAGACAGCGGTCAAGACTAGCGCCGTCACGACGGCGCCGTCGCCTGTCATACCCGCTTTTACTTTCCTTTGAACCCTTGTCCATTATACGACCCGGTCTCGAAATGCCTGACAGTTTTACTGCTAGCTCTTCTTTGTGATCTCTCGTCTACTCTGGTAGACAGCGGTTACGAGTATGTTACCGTGGCATCTTGCTGGCCACCGTTTCCCCTCTTTTAGTATGTGAGAGCCATGCCTTTCGTGCCGCCTTGGTTGACTCAAGTGGCAAGCAGTTCTAATAAACAACTTACATTCCACTCCTTGCCTTGTGTCGGTGCAGAAGTATCCAATCTCCACAACAAAGGTATGCCCGCGGTCTCGCTAATGCCAGAAACAGGCAAGAGAGAGAAAGCCAAGGTATTGATATCTGTGCACGCATATTTCGCGGGGCCAAACCGTAGAATATGAGGGTCCTGTCATCGAAATGGCCGAAGAACCGACTCTTTTACAGTTGGTGCATTTATTGTTTGCACAATGTTGTCCTTCCGTCTCCGGGAGGTGAGATATCGACATTGTCCAGCGTGAAACTGGACGAGTCAGTCAAATTGAACGTGACGTCAGATTTTGGGGAGCGCATTACAGGTTACAGGCATCACTACTACTGTGCAGTACCCTCTTCTCTTCTACAAGCGTAACGTTGTTTCCTTCGTGTACGGGTTCAACCCACAATAGACGGCGTGCTCGTGGTCGAATCTTTTGTTGGTCGGCCGCCATCTCGCAAGGTTCAACCAAAAGCAACTTACATGCCGACTGCATGAGGTGTAGTAGCCGCGCACTACCCTTGGATGGGGACCAACTTTACAAGAGTGAGCATCGTGATCAGAATGCGTTCGTCATCGTGATAGCAAAATATGCTACACACTCGCCCAATACAGCATTCAAAGAACTACACGGATGAACGGAATCCACTCGTGGAACGGCACCTCTTGAGTCCGCAGACGCCCAATCGTCTTGTGTAGTGCCCGCGCTGCCTCCCGATAATCCAGCCACCTGCCCTTCTCTAGAAGTTCTGTGTATACATCCGCCACTCGAGGTGCCAGATCATCGCTGATCGACCACATCGTACCAATCACACTCATAGCCTGCAAACAACATTCCCGCAGCAATATGGATCGCTTTGTCGAACAGTTTCTTCTCCCCCGTCGCAATCTGACATGCAGACAAGGTGAGCCCACCATGGGGATGCGACACTGCGACGATATCACGTAGCTTCAACCAGCGTCGATTGGCAAGACACAGTCCACTCTCCACGCCATCTTGCGCTCCATGGCAAGCAAAATGGACCCAATCCGACTCCTTCATCAGCTGGAGTACTTCCTCGACAGTGCCGACGGACGACTCGACGACAATAGCTTGTGCTGATGGAAATTTCTTGATCGCGTCTTTAATGTATTTCAACTCAGTGATCACATTTGAAAGTGGTACTTGGCCATCCGAGTCTGGCTGAGGGACAAAGTGGAGGTGGAGATCGCCACAAAGTATTGGCACAGCGCTGGGTGGTGGTATAAGAGTGGCAAGACTCGGGACGTATGGCGAAACGACGGAATCGAATACTTTGTGCCCGTGTTCTGAATATTATTCGTTGTAGAAGCCAGCTGCATGGATAGGAAAACATGCCAGAGGGCCTGTCGGACACCAAAATATCCGTGATAACTCCTTGGGTGCCTATTCGGAGCACATGGATGGACTAGTTATGAATTCAAGTATAAACACATACCACCGAGAATGCGAGAGCATCGAGGACCGGCTTGACAATGCATTTCCACAACGGCGATAAGATGTGGTCCCAGCTAATGCCCTCCTGTCGTCCTAGTTCGCCCACCCTTGTATCACGAACGAAACTTTCCAAGATGATCTGAAGGTTGGCGCATCTCTCGGAAGTGAAGTTGGGAAGAGGGGCATGAATGACATGGTGGCATCACGGCGGGTCTCCACAACATTAAAGATGACCACCGGTCTAGAGTGGGCCGCAACACGGAGCTGCGAGAATGGTTTCTTGAAGAGAAATCGGCCGAAGCCTGGCAACCGACGGATCTCCTGCAGCAGCTTATCTCGTTCGACTGCAAGTGCGCGGTGTTTATCCGCCGCTCACCGCAGGGACTCTGCCGTGTGACGCGTTCCGCTTGGACTCTGTTCAGAGAGAGAGGACATCGGTTGTTCGTGAGCAGTACTAGCTCTGTCCAACTGGGTAGGGAGTGCATGAAGTCGATGGGCATAATGAGGATGGGCAGAAGACAGCTTGTCATGAGAGCTGCGGAACTGGAAGAAATCCCCCCAAACAACGGAGCACCCTTGCTCGAGCCACTCGAGAGCAGTTTCCGGGAATCCGACCCCCAGAGCTGCGGCTACGGCCTCCAGTACCAAACACACACTTTGGGTGAGTTCTTCGTAGCGATGCTCAAGAGAGGCCAATCCATGCGAGCTGAGGAAGGAGTGTGACCGCGACAGAATATGCACGGAGGAGCGAGGGATGACGAATAAGCCGAGCAGATTGAATCCAACCCTGCGCGGCGGAAAATCGAATACTGGGGGGACTAATGGGGATTGAAGCAACATGGGAGAATAAGGAAATTGCATGCTCGATGTCGCTGGTCTTTCGGAGGCAGAGGAAGCGAATAGATTCATAACGACAGGGTTCCAAAGGTGCTCACGAGGAATGAGGTGAACAGCTTCCCTCTTCATCGAAATTGCGTCCTCGAGATCACTGAGCTGTGCGAGAAATGGGTTTGCAAGGAGGTCCCGAGGTTGTTAAGACACGTGGGCTTATGAGGGTGGCCAACAGCCAAACACTAAGCTTCCGCAGGTCGAGACGTTGGTTTGGGTTGCTCGCGTATACGTAGGCGCATGAGACCCCATGGTGGAACGTCGCTCACCCAGGGGCACGCGCGATCTGCTTTCATGTACTAGCTGTAGATTCCTCCATGATGCCCAGTGATCTATTTTCTGTGGACCATCACATGCGTTTAGACACTGCCTCAACTCGGACGTTGCATGGCCGTTCAACGGCCGGGAAATTGTGAGAATAACCCTTCCACACTGCTCCTTCCTCTATTTGATCTTGGTGTGTTTATCGGCCGCAAGACGCGCTGTGGATAACGCCCGGCATGCTCATCCAGGCTCCCTTCGTCATAACTTGAAGTACTGTGATCGCTATGTGGGAGAACGCCTCAGGCGGCGTCGAAAACAACCGCGGGGATGCTGCGTTGGACCAATGCGCTCTCATTCGCACTATTGGGTTCATGAGTGCCCCCATGGGTCTGCAGGGCATCACAAGCGTCTAGATGGTAGTGGATGCCCAGTTTATGACGACTGGTGCGTGAGGCTCGACCCTCCGCATTCACGCCCCAGTGGTTCACATCGTGATGCAGTGTGAACCCACGGGTCGAACCGCGACTGTTCTACTCTTGTCACTTTGTCACTTTGTCGCTTCGCGCAACCACGTGTGAGCGCGTCATAGGTTGTAGGTTATCCATATCGCTTTGCACATACCTAATTTACCCAGCCCCTTTTTCTTTTTCTAACGAGTATGACGTCGTTTCTTTTCGTGATAGATGGTATATTGGTGGTCGTAATCTCTGTGGACCGGTGTTCGTCCCAATGGTAGGTTAGTTTGCTGATGGAGTGTACAAGCCTAGTGGGCGTCTACTACGTCTGTCGACTGAGATGGAACAAACGGTGTCCCTACCGTCTATTGATATGGGTTTACCACCAGATGTGTCGTGCTGTCGAGGTGAATGAACGAAAGTGAGCGGGTTCATTCTCAAGTTGAAATTTGAAACCTCAACGAAGTTCAAGCAAGACCTGACGCTAGTGCCATGCAGAAAAGCTCGTGTATACGTGGGCAAGAGCAATAGACAGACGTGACCTTGCTTCAAGTCACGATCACACCACCATTGATCGAGTCAGTACCACGATAGGACGATACCATGACAGAAGATGACATTCTGGCATGGAAACCAGAATACCATCAAAGACCTAGGTACGTGGATGAACGGAATCCACTCGTCGAATAGCACGCCTCAGCCCTGCAGACCCTGGATTGCCTCGCCTAGCCTCCTGGTAATCCGTCTGCATACCCTTCCCAAGCAATTGCATGTATGGATCCTTCGCCGCACGAGGTGCAAGCCGATCGTTCGACGACAATGTTGTACCAATGATGCCCCTGTAACCCGCAAATGACACCCTTCCCCACGACCCACACAATCTACTCCTCAGCGCTCGCGATGGCTACGCGTTAGACCCTCCTCCTCAGCAACACAACGGCGTCCCTCCCACCCCGGTGCATCTCCCGCTGTCGTGTTCCTAGCCACTCTATCTCTCCCCCCATCCAAAACCCTCTCTCCTCCCTCTCCCTCCCCGATCACCCCCGTCGTCGTCCCAAGAAAATACCTCATCCTTTCTCTTTTGTCCCTCGCAGTCCTTTCCTTCCTCGTCGACGGGCTCACCTCTGTAGCATATGCAGTGCTCAATGGCATCTAGACACCCGGAACCGGCGTCGAACCGGCAGCCTTCCTCGATCTTACCGCTTATGCTGCCCTCGCCACCCTCGGGGCTTATAAGGACGTAAACAACATTGAGATCTGGTCCCGCGAGCGTGTCAAAGCTGCCATATTTCTCGCTTTAGTGCTTGATTTTGCTCAGGTGGTCCTTCTGGTCATATCTGTAAAAGCGTGGTGGGTGTACATATACATGCATGGTCGCTAAACGCTAATCGAATTCTGACTTGAAGTACATTTGTGACACATCCAAGCTCTCCGAGTGCATCCCGGAAGCTCTTCACTTCGTCCCTCCCCTCATCCGTATCTTCTTCTTTCTTCCCCTCTTTTTTTGCTCTCTTCTCTCCACACGTCGTCTATGTCCCTGCCAATTCACAACCAATGACTACAGAGGTCGAAAGTGCACCCCTCGTTTGTCAATCAGGAGCCATACTTCTCCGGGAGGATGGCAACGAGCCAGTTTTAGGGGTGAGACTACCAAGTATGGTACCTTTGCGGTACAAGGACAGTCCGTGCTAACTACTGTGACTGCTCTCGCAGAGGTGAATCAATATCTCTCTTCGTCGCATCAGCGCCCATTTAAATCCTTGCTTTGTCAAGTGCGAGTCATCATTGGTTATATTACGGCGACTGAGTCCTTATGCCCTTCTTACTAAGGGCCTTATCGTGAGTATCAATCTCCTAACCCATTCCGATCTGATGGACCTCTGTTAGTCTCTCATCACATTGCTCCACGTTTTGACTCGAGCTATTTACACAGTTCCTCACATACTAAACACGCAGTAGCCCTCAATGCGTTCCTTCCCTCATCCGCCCCACTTCCAACCCTCCTCGGCACATCTCTGTGCACATATATCGTCGTGTTTGCTCCACTTCACTCCCTTACTTCTGATGGCGGTATTCCGAACCTCATGAAGGCTCTTACTTCTCGTCTAGGCGCAGGTGCTGATGCTCTATCATCTCACTATACCGACCATGTGCTCGCCTTGTCTCTCGGCCCAGCAGGACCAACGTTTTGGAGGATCTACGTGGTATGACGAATGGCGCAATGTCAAATGCCTTGCATCCTGCCTTAGTTATTGCAGCTGCGATCGATGATGATTTGATTGATGCAGTGTATAGGTATACCCTTCGGTTGGGAGTTTGGTCTCGCCGTCCTGGTTTCCTTGAGCATATATGGTGCGCTCGCTTGGTTTTCACTGACCTGGCCATATTCTTATCCTGTTGTGTAGCATATGTCGTTTGCCTTACATCTCGCCCATCGTTCCTCTCTGCTTATCCTGCCGAATTTTCTGCCCCTGCACTTCTTCAAGCTCTCCTTGCTTCTGGTGCACTGTTGCTTGGGAGCTTGTACATCGCGAAGGGTGTCACGGAATGCATCTGGAGTGCTGGCGCTTGGATTGCTCGGGTGTGGTACTGGGGCATCCTCTTCCTCCCTCTCACTTGGACTCCTTCATTGTGGGCCGCTACGAGCGATGTGAGATCCATCCTCCAGGTACTTGACAAACCTGCGGGAGTTGTGTATGGCGAGGGCACCATCGATAGAACTGGTGGTGTTGAAATCAAGTTTGGCACGTGGACACGGAATCCTATGCCACCGTTATGCATAGTAGGCTAGGAACGGTAGGCATCCAAAGATGGGTACATTACACAACGAGATCGAGTCCACAACAATTCCAGCTACTGGTTTTCTGGTGACATACAGGACACCCTTGCCGCACCTTGGCACGCACGACCGACGCACTTGATTATGAAAACGACTCAGTACAGAAGGGGTCATAGTTTGAGCACCAGTGTATAACTCACAATGTGATTTTGGCGCTGACTTCGTGCGCCGGTCGACTGCGCATACTAACGTCGAGGCTACTCTCTGTGTATCATGGAAGGTCGTCCACGCCGTCGATACGATTGGGATGCACGACGTGTCTGCAAAGGAACAGTAGTAAAAGCTCTTGTGGTGAACGCTGTAGTGGTTCAGAACATAGTAGACAAAGAACTCTAGCTGGCGAAACAGTCAACGCGTTCACGGATACGCTAGCACAGCACAACGGGACAACGAACCACCAAGGAAGAAACCAGAGTTCTAGCCCTGTTTTCATATACCTGCAAGGGCGGCAGAGTCCCAGTTCAGTATTGCCTGGCAACCATCTAGTAATGATGCTTGTAGCTGGAAGTCGTGAAGGATCCTGATAAGGGCTTCCTTGAGACCAGGGATTTCGAGACCATTCTTTATCCGACGAACCAGCCGTATTGGATCTATCTCAGCACCGACGTTCTCAAGTGGTCCACGAATAAACGCTACGAGAATGTCACTCAGAAAAATATGCCGATGCATAGATATTCAATATATTCGGTCGTGTTTCTGCGTACTTGAGGAGATCTTCACACAGATTGTCATCGTTTTGTTCCTTGGCAAACTCGATGGCCTAGAAAAGGTGTCAAGAGATATTACCCCGGTGCCCTGAGATACGCGCCAGTTGAACGTCACTGATACACTTGATGATAAGCGTCAATACCTTCTTGTTGTTGCCCATCCGACCAAGAAGGAAAACCATCTCTGGAACCAAGTCGCGACTTCTGCAGATATTATATGCCTATAAGGTGTTGGCGACCTTATGCTACAATAATGGAGGAGGCCCTCACCGCCTTAAGATTGTAGCAACTCCTCGCTCTCAGATATTCAATCAACCTCAATGTCGCATATACCGCAAAAAGGGTCACCTGAAGATCGGCAGAGTCAGATACAAATTGTTGATCTTTCTTAGGCAAAGCGTCAAGGTAGTGAAATAAGTATGCTGGGCAAGGTTTACTGTTGAAAAAGCACACGAGCGGGAGTAAATCGACATACCAGTATCGAGTGAGTATGGCCTGCAAGTAAGGTGATCGCTTCGCTCTGGCCTAGAGCGCTTTTGTAGCCGTTGTGCTTGCATTTTTCGTTTGGTTCTTGGTTGAATTCAACAAGAAGGAACGCTTGGTCTTGGACGTCAGTAGACAGATTATGCTCTCTGATGAGGTCAAAGACGTTCGGTCTCCATAACCGTAGGAAGAACGGCAGAGCCTTGCCATATTGCCGGTTTACATTAAACCTGGATAATCAAAGTCAGTGGAAAAGGGAAGATCCATGCGAAGGCACCCTCACAGGTCCGCAAGGCACTCCATCAACGACACAGCCTCCAACCTCAAGTGATTCTAAGGAAGACGACAAAATCCAATCTAATTCCGTTTACAGGGTGAAGGGACGACAATGGGGGGAACAGATAGGCTGCGGAAACAAAAGTCTAAGGAAGAGAGGGAGAGATCAACGAAAGAGTCGAGATGAAAACGTTCTACAAGGCAAGGCGACAGGAGAGCTGTGCAAACAGAAAAAGGCCGAGGGAACGAGTGACGATGGAGACCTGACTTGTCAGCAAGGGATTCTTCAATCAGAACTAGAGGGGAACCATCAAATAAGGGTATCAATAGTCAAAGTCTGGGTGATCGAAGGACCACCCACAGTACACTTCCAAATCAGATGAGGGCTGGAGATAGGTGTTACACACTCATCACCGGAGTCAGCACCATCCCTAAGAGTAGCCGAGGGCATGACCGCAGCTACGAGCTCCTCGGTATCAATAGCGGCGACGGCGATTTGGAGAGAGTCTTCTCCTGCGGCCACTTAACATCATTAAGCGTAAGGATCTTGTATGTTGTAATGTTCAAGAACCCATTGGGGCAATCACACGATGTGAGACTGGAGAGGAGGTGGCATTTGGAGCAGCCGGAGTTGTCCCGGAGGATCTTGTGTTCCTCATCAGTTAAAGCGGGGAGACGCGGGGAAGAAGAAATCGGGGATCCCGAAAAAGAAACGCTTGTAGAAAGTTTAAACTTGCGGTTGGTATCCGAATCAGAAGGGGTCTTAGAGTCGGGGCGGAGCGATATTCCGTTAGCAACCGTGTCGCGCAAGATATAGGCATCGCAGATCCAAAAGTCGGGGTGACTTCATTCCTAGCATCGGGCGGGCGGTATTGGGGTGTGAGGTTGGTGTTCATGTTTGCTTCGAAGTGGAATCGTAAGCTCTAGCCACTCATGTGGCCATCCTGGTTAACAAGCATGGTGTTCTGCATTTACACATTGGCAACCCATTCGTGGAAGGGATGGGAGCCTTGGCGGGAAAACAGGGTGGCAGCAAGAGGTATAGTTGGTGTCGGAATTGGGATCGGAGGGCGAGACGTCGGTGAGGGCGGGAAGGTCATCAGAACTGGTGGAAGCGGGACTGCTGGGAGGTGCTTGGCGGTCAGAGGCAGTGGAAGATGTCACAGCGGAGCGATCGCCAGGTCCCATGGTTGGAGGGGGTAGCAGTGCTGGAACTTGGCAATAGGCAAGAGCCTTGAGCGACCCTGAGTGGTAGGCGGCGTGGCGAAGGACAACAGGGGGCGTCAACCTGGGCAACGTCCCGGGCAGTCAAGGATACGCTCTGTGACGTTCAAAACAAATGGCCAGCATGTCGTCCATGGCTGGGTGAACTTTAGTCTGAAAGAACGAGTTAGTTATGTCGATCTTGCCAAAGATCTTACCCTCGGTGCAGTCCCGAAGAATCTCGCCAACACAAGGTAACGTATGGTTGTCAGGAATCGTGTTTGCATTGAGGACGCAAAAATTGTTAACCCATCGTGGCAGGACCGTGGGGTCAGCGCTTCAGCGCTAGCCTGAGTCGGGGTGATAAATGTGGGGGAGGAATGGCGGCCGTTGGAACGCAAACGGCCAGCATCAATGTGTTGCTGCAGTAACATATGCCAAGCATGACAACATTTCTTTCAAACGCAGCTGCTGCTGACATAGCGGCGTTACAATAAGGGTGTTATTTGCTCTGGACGGGGCGTAGCTTCACCGTTGTGGCTTAACCCACCTCATTATGTAAGTACATACCGCATTGCCACTCCAGCATTTCCCAGTCAAGTAACGTAACTTTGCTGGGTGCCCACTGAGTACTGAGCGCTAGTGCTGAGTGCTGAGCCTCAACGCTACTACATGGACTGGCTCCGTGCTGGTCCCAATCTTGCTGGGGACTTCGTGTTCCCCGCATGCCCTCCTCATATTTCGCATCTGAAGTCTCTCCAAGTCGACTCCCCCCACCCCATTCACCAGTCCAGTTCAGAGCGGGCCTTGTACTGCGGCTATAGGGCCGTTGAAGTGGCCTCCCAGGTTAGCTCCTCCCGACCCATTCGCCGATCAGCCTTCTCATCTCACCGTATGGCATCTGGTAAGGTTCTCTCTCTCCGGTTACACAGTTAGCGCTGAGGCATGTTGTTAGTTTAGCTTGGTGCTCGCGCGTCTCGTCCGCTCCAGTAAGGCTCACAGTTCGGCGTCGGACAACATGACTCTCCTCATTCCCTTCCTTTTCATATTTAGGACGCTGCCCATAACGGCAGGCTGCACTAAGCGAGCACAGGTTCAGCAACACAGCGGAAGTCACTGTCGCATTCTGCTCTAATTTGCTCACTCCCGGAGATGACTCGTTGGCGCTCCGCCTGCCCTGCACGAAATTTTGTGCATGCAGATCGCTTACTGAAGGGTCTTCCTCTGTTGATGGCTGCTTGGTCAGGCGACATGGGCCTGACCGTAATGGACGGAATGCTCCCTGCATCTCACCTTCCGTCCGCCATGTCTTTTCTTTGTACCGATTGCGATCACACGTTCAAGACACCCGCAGCCCGCAGCCACCACCGCTGGAGTCGGCACGCCGATGTTCCGCCGATCACCGTGGATGGCAAGGTGTACAGCGTGGAAAGGAAGGGTGACAGGTTATGTTGTCCCTTTGAGCAATGCGAGCGTTCTTATACAAGCCGGGGGAAGTTCACGCTACACGTCAAGGCGGCGCACGAAATCGTAGAGGAATCGTTCACGTCATTGCTTTCACCGACTGGTCCATCCAAACAAATCAACTGCAGGCCGTGGCCTTTTTTTGCAGGTAAGGTGCTTCCTTTGCACTAGTTCGATGTTTATTCCTTCACCCGTCTTCCAGAGTGTGAGGCGTCTGAGACATCTGGGCGAGAAGTCCATGGGGAGTCTCCCCCACCCACATCATTCGGCGTTGCATCTGAGGGCAGGCTGCAGGTCCCTCTTCCCCAGCTAGAAGATGGTGCGAAAAATTTAACATGTCCGCCGACAGGAACAGTACATTCTGACTGTCATCCTTCTCATCAGTTTCCATGTGCCATGGGAAGACTACAGCGGCGGAGGTAGAAAAGTCTATCCCCGGCGGTTCGGGACTCAGACAGGTGGTAGGTGAGTGTCCAAGGGTGTTGAAATTAACGTGAAGTCATGCACTAACTACACTTCATCTTGCAGGAGAGCAGTTGGCAGAGGGATCGCCGCCATTAACTCCTAGCGTACCAAGTGTAGCCTTTGAGCTTTTCTCCGACCTACCAGACGAAGGTGAGAAAAGCCTGACAACTTACGGTAGCCACTGAACGTGACCCCTGGTAGGTTTCCTGGCAGATGAACCGCCTGTTGAGGAGGAAGCAGTCATGGGGGAGATGGGTAAGCTTTCTGAGCTTTTGCGTGCCAGGCTTGGGTACTGACAACAACCCTGGACAACGAAAGGAAAGCGCAGGGTGATCAAACTTCTGCCAGAAGAGAACAGCATGATACAAGAGGGGGTCCTCGATCGGCTCGGATTACACCTGCACGCAAAGCTGTTGGTGCTCATCTGCCGGCGATGCGAGGTCGGCGTCTGCTCTGAGGCCGCGTTGGGCCACGCAAAACATCAGCACGGTGTTACCACAAATAGCACAGAAAAGAAGACATTCAAAGCGTTCTGTGAGGAACACAGGGTGTGTGAACGGCCGGAGCATGTACCCATTCTCCTGCCAGGTGGGCCTCCAGTGACAGGGATTGCGACTCCGGTTCCGGGATATAGTTGCAGGGCAGATCCTCTGAACTGCAATTATAGCGTTCGCGATTTCCAGACGCTTCTAAAGCATGCCAGATTGCAGCACGGCCAGGGACTGGCGCACAACACAGATCGTGAGGAAACGATGGTCCAAACGATCTTCCGAGGAGTCGGCCGGCAGTATTTCGAGGTAGACGTGACCGCCACTGCAGAGAGCGACTTTGAGATGCGAGAACATCTTCGCCTCCACTTTCTGCCCTCCCTGAAGAAGGACCCAATACTAGCGGCAGGTTCTGACCGGGACCGCCCCCCACTTCTCAAAATTACGATGTGGGACGAGTTTCACGAAGAGATTCGGAGGGATGGTGAACAAAGAAAGGCGGCGTGGAGGATCAAACAGAATCACACGCCGACGGAGCATGGGGGGATCTTCAAATCTCTTGACAAAGTGGTAAGGGAACACCACAATCGTGTGCAGAAGTTGTGGCAGGAGACGCCCCACGCTTTCACTGTCGCAAAGGTATTGCGGAATGGTCCAGGGTTTTCGCCAGAGCAGTAAGTCCTTTCTGCAGTATGCCGCTCGGGCCAATACTTCCCTGAACGCAGATCAAAATATTTCCGCTTTCTCTCTACCGACAACGACAGTTATCTGGCGTTTTTTGCACAAATGATCAGAGCCATGGTACGAAAGGAAAGGGGCCATGAATTCAAGATGTTGTTCGTCTACACCGAGACCCAACGGGAGAAGTTGCAAGCCCTCATAGCACAGCTGGTGAAGGACGCGACAGAGCAATCGCAGGATAGCAAGAAGGAGGCCGTTCTAGCATATCAAACCTTTTGCTGGTCGCTGGTGTACGTCCCTGAAGCAAAGAGACAAGGGGCTTGGGATAATCCGATCCGCCGCTTCATCTGGCTAATAGCCCTGCACAACGACGGGTCGTTCATGGATTCTACCAACCTCACGCCACTGCTCGCAAAGCTCAAATACTTCTGTCGACTAGTGACGTTGTATGAAGCTCTTGCATGCACGGGGGACGAGACGGAGGACGTTATCGAGTGAGTAGATTGGCTTTAACATGAGCATGTTACTGACATCGGCCCCTGTTCTCTCGTTAGCCGTGTTGGCAGGCTGTACCGCCTAGCGCTGAAGTTAGGCGCCCCAACTACCTTCAACATGGTCTGGGAGCTTCAACAAGTGGCATCGGCACTGGCCTACTCCCAGGTGCAGGACCCCAACGTTTTTGTCGACCCCGATCACGCATGGATTTCTATCGGCACGGAGACGCTACATCTTGACCGCCTTCGAAGTGGGATGGCAAGATTAATACAGGACGTAAAAGCAGCGTTCCTGTTCCTCAGTCAACGAGATGATTGGCCGGATATGTCTAAGTTACACATCGTCGATGACATAGGGAAAACAGACCGAGGTTATTCCTTCCTTGAAGAAGCCCCGTTTGGCAACCACCGACATGCGTTCTTTTTTTCAGCGGTTCAACACTGGAAGCTTGGCTCTTTCTCAAGAAATGGTGACTGGAACTGGGATAAGACGGCAATCAAGGAGTTCCTCCTTCGTTCCGACAGGATCTGGGGAAACGTCATCTACGCGCTATTTATTGGCACACAGCTGTCTACTCGGGTCCAACAGTTTCTGCAAATCCAGCTGCGCAACGCAGACAGGCCTCGCAACCTAATCTTTCAGGGTAATGAAGCCATGTTCTTGGGCAGATACAGCAAAACCACCCACTTGAAGGGGAAAGACAACTGCATCCCTGCGTTCTTGGCGGAGCCGCTGCGGGATCTTTTGTTGGTGTTGTTGGGCAGTGGGCAACGAGAGGCGCAGGCCATACTTGCTGGGATCGTTTATGGTGAAGAATCTCGCTCATTGTATCGCACGTAAGTTTCACCGTGTCTGCCTTCTCTGGTTGCAGAGCTGACCTCCACAACTATTAGATACCTTTGTGTCGAAAAAGGCTTCAGAACCACAGCAGAGACTTTCTACGACACAGTGAAAAGGCGCAATCAGGAACTTTTTGAATGTGCTTGGGGTGCACGGGATCTTCGCCAAGGGATGATAACCCTTGGGCGGGAGTTCATTTCTCCAGACGAGATGTTTCCCGTTGGCGCCGACGAACTTCTCGCCGAGGCGGCTGATCATTCTGTTGAAGTAGACCTTGCGCATTACGCCATTGTTCAGGGCGCACTGCCCCGCCTCTCCCCTAGCAGCCTGGCTCGGCATCGTTGGTTAGCCAAAGAGTGGTCCAGCTTGCTGGGCATGGGACCTCAGAAACCTCCTGAACCATTGCATACTAGGGGTCCGATTATCACATCAGAGAAGCTCCTCGACACAAGAGAGTTAGCCGCCCAAGTCTCTGACATGGTGGCAGACGCCGTCATGAGCAGGCTAGGAGCCATTGGCCTGACAGTAGATACCATCAAAAGTCTTTCAACTTTAGCAGGAGGAATATCGCCTCCCACTGCAGGTGAAGGCTTTCAGGAGGCTAGGATGCCCCTTCACTTGGACGACGTCACGGCCAGCTCAGAGACCCACTCTCATTCCTTCACCATTGATCCGTTTCACTCAGCCACATCGCTGACGCAATTTCCCAAGCAGCGAAAGAGGACCGCCGAGCCTGCAGCTCTCACCTCGCCACCACAGAAGAGGAGGAGGCCCAATGGGGTTGACTGCGAGCAAGAGGTAATTTTGGAAGAGAACGTCCTACTGGAAAATGTTCGATATCGCGAGCAAGAGGAAGACGACTTACTCCGGGAAAACATCCGATGTGCCATTCGACAACTGCGGCACGACCTGACTGCGCGGGAGAAGAGCAGGGCGCAGATGGAGGCTCTCCTCTTGATAATGCGAAAGCAACAAGACGGTTTGATAACTATGCGGACAGGTGGTGGCAAGAGCATGCTGTGGCTCACACCCCCTCTGTTAGACCCGAAAGCGCGATTCATTGTCGTCTGTCCTTTCACTGTGCTTTTAGACCAACAATTCGAGCTGGCAAAGGGGCACGGTCTTCAAGCAGTCAGATTCGGAGATGGGGAGATTCCTCCGGTTGCTCAAATACTCTTTGTTCAAGTTGAGCATGTTGGGTGCCGAAAATTTTGCGAGTGAGCACTTCCCGATGTCAGTTACCCCACCTGGGAAAACGTTGACCTGTTGTGCAGCCAGTTAAATAAGGAGGGTACCCCAAAATTCACCGCCTTGTTCGTCGACGAACATCATGACATGCTCTCCTGCCCGCCGGATCGCGAGGCTAGTTGGAAAAGGCTCGCACGCTGGGCATCCGACCAAAAAATGTGCCTGTATCTGCTCTCTGCCACGGCACCTCCCACACTACAACAAAAGTTGCTGGGCCCATATAACATGACACAAGAGAACACAGTTTTTATTCGGTCACCCACGAACCGGCAGGAAATTGGGCTACACACAATTTCCACGCTAGGAGAGAAGGGTCTTGGAGGCTTGGTTCATGCCCTTACTAAAAGGCTGAAGGAGAGGGAAAGGATGTTGGTATTTTTCAATTCCTGTGAGGCGGCAGAACGGTTTTCCGCCGCGAATCGTTGCCCCATTTTTCACAGCAAGCTTCCGAAGGCCGACCACGGGAAGGAGTTCAATTTGCAACGATGGGAAACCGGGGATAGCAAGGTGATGGCCTGCACCTCTGCGTTTGGAGTGGGAGTCGACAGACCCAACATTCGGTTCGTTGTCATCCACTCACCAAAATATAGTCTCCTGTCTGTTTTACAGATGGCAGGGCGAGCTGGGCGGGATGGAACGGAGTCCCATGTGTTCTTCACCACCACTGGAAAAGCTAGCTTGCCATCTCAAAGTCGTGCGGAAGTCGACATGCGTTCGCAGCTGGATCTACTACTGTATGGCAATAGGTGCAAGGTCTATCAGGCGATGGAGTACATGGACGGAAAAACCCTGGCAAAGGAGTGCAGACAAATACCCAACCAAGTTCTCTGCGACGTGTGTTTTCCCGAAGGGGAGATCCATAAACTAGCACAGCAGGCGGCAAGGGGATAAAGAACCAGTAAGAGCGGTTAACACTCTGAATGTGTAGTTGGTACAATTAGACTACTGTTGGCTAGCGTACCTGCCCAAGCTCGGAGAACTCATCAGACTTGGCAGACTGCTCCCTGGTATTACTTCGCTGTCGCCTCGCACGAGGAAGGTTGTACGCACATTGCTGACCCTTAGCGAGACCAGTGAGCACATTGTACAGTGCCATGGTCATGTTTAGTACGTCACGGACCTAGGTAGACCATGCAGCCCACTGCAAGAACGAAGGTAGTTTTCCGGTGGAAATTTTCTGCGATTTCCATGCCCGACAGGCTGCGTGCTTCACCACGTGGTGTCGCACCCCAGAGCTGCAACGCACGCTCTGGTGGGAGAGATGTGTAGAGAATGCCGATGAGCGAGTTCGACGGCCTTGAAGAGGTAGCGGAGACAAGGGACGAGATGGCGGCTCGGTGGCCTCGATGGAGTTGACGGAATCCCCTTGGGCAAGTTTGTGCCACCGTGCATCGTGTGTGGCCTCCTACTACTCACTGGCAGACGGTCAAGTGGCATGGGCAGACTTGGACTTACTTATCTCGAATTCACATGGCATCCCAACCCCCTACAATGGCCCTGACACGAATGTTTGGGCGGACCAACGTGCCGTGGCGGAGTAGGCTCTGAAAGTGGCTCCGAAGCACAACGGGGACGCGTGCTGTCGAACCAACCATCCAAGTCATCTCTGCGTCCCCGAGATTCCTCTGTGGCCTCCTCATATGTTGCACCACTTCTATCTTCAGGTTGAACTGCGAGTTGCAAGGCCAGTGGCGTCTTTCAATCACGCCAGACGGAATTAGCTGGCGTCACCAAGACCTGCAGCAGCTCGAATGACATAGGTTTCATCAAGACGAGCCCTCCGTGAGTTTCTTGGGCCATTTTGACGAGGCTTTGTTGATTAAGAGACAGTGTGTGCTCAGTAGCTTGTGAGTTGATACGAAGCTGGCAGTGCAAGGGGAAATGTTCCTGTTGTTTCTCCGGCAGAAACGGTACTCATGAGTTAGTAGGATTAGTTGTTTTTCCGCGTGAGTTGCTGAGAAATGTTCTAGGGATATTGACCCTCATTCGCACGACAATACGATACTTCCGAGCGAGCCCCAGGTGCCTTTGCCTGCGATGCATGAGGTTATGGCTTCCGGGTGAGCGTTCGACGGCCTTCTGTGCCTATGCTCACGCTGACGGAAATCTCTTGGATCGCGTCGAAGTCCATCCACTCCCAGTGACAACGGACGCTATTTCTCGAGAGCGACGGAGTAAACTACCACCAACGCATCGCACATCAACTCACGCTACACCCTAGCGAAACCCCACCCTGATCTCCCGACCCTCGACGCCGCCTATCATCACCAACTACTCTCAGACCACCTTGAGCCAGGTCGCACACTCGTATCATGTAAGATCTATTCACCCTTTCATCGCATTCATCAGACCGACTCACTTCCGTACGTACACCAGAATAAACCTAGCAAATCCACTAGAGTCAACTCTGAATCAAACGAGTCAAACAAGGAAGATGGTAAAGGCGATGCTCTCGATGTATGTGTTTGTTTCCTCTGAAACCAAGTCGCAACTTCTGCAGATATTATATGCCTATAAGGTGTTGGCGACCTTACGCTACGATAATAGGGATCCTCACCCCCTCAAGGTTCTAGTAATTGCTCGCTCTCAGGTATTCGATCAACCTCGACGTCGCATATTCCGCAAAAAGAGTCACTTGAGGATCGTCAGAGTCAGATGCAAGTTGTTGACCTTTCTTAAACAAAGCGTCGAGATAGTGAATTGCTGTACCACTCGTCCCACCTATTGACGTTTACTGTTGAAAAGGCACAGGAGCGGGAAGAGATCGACATACCAGTATCGAGTGAGTATGGTCCACAAGTAAGGTGATCGCTTCGCTCTGGCCTAGAGCGCTTTCGTAGCCGTTGTGCTTGCATTTTTCGTTTGGTTCTTGGTCGAATTCAACGAGAAGAAATGCTTGGTCTTGGAAGTCAGTAGACAGATTATGCTCTCTAATGAGGTCAAAGATGTTCGGTCTCCGTAACCGCAGAAAGAACGGCAGAGCCTTGCCATATTGTCGGTTTACAGTAAACCTGGATAATCAAAGTCAGTGGAAAAGGGAAGATCCATGCGAAGGCACCCTCACAGGTCCGCAAGGCACTCCAACAACACAGCGTCCAACCTCAAGTGATTCTAAGGAAGACGACGGAGTCCGGTCTAATTCCGCCTGAATTGCAATGATGACCGCGGAGATGTCATAAATGAGCTTGGCCATCCTCTGATCATTCAAAGTAAAGCCCGTAGTGATATATGAGCGTCATAACATGCGACGTCTACCCATCTTTACTCACCGGTTTATCGAGAAATACCCAAGTATCATTTCGTAGACCATGTGTCCAAGCTATGGAGCAGCTGTCGAAACGTAAGGAATGATTGCCTGAAACCCTCAGCCAGACATCCCTAGATTCGCGGTTAGTAGCCTACCTGCAGCTAGTACTTTTGTGCAAACACAAATATCTATTCCTCCTATTTTCTAACATCCTGACCTACACTTTCGGACACAACCGAGCCGCTTTATCAAAGTCGCCTTTTTCGGAACAGAGTAAATAGACCACCGCGAAGAAAAGGACAGATGGGCGGACCTTCGTTGACGAGGTGATTAATATAACGAGCCCCGATTTGGACAGGATCTATCCTCGAATCTGGTGTTTCCGAAGCACGTTCAGCTTCGCCAAGTTTCTCTACTTCATCCAGGGCCTCTTCGTATCATTTATGTTTGACGAGCCAGGCGATATGGTCCTTGTGGTCCCTCGGTCGGACAAGAACGATATCCTTTGGGCTGACAACGACATGACTCCGCTGGTCATCTGCGTTGGCTTGATTCGCCTCAGCCAAGAGGTAATCACTGCAACCTCATGAGTGGTAATTGGTTACGCTGAGGAGGTTAGATGAGGGAGGATGCCGGAAACCATGCAGTCCAGCTGAAATGCAGCTGTGACCTCAACAGCCCAGAGCGTGAGTTTAGGACCACCAGAAGGACGCAAGCGTATTCGCGCAACCTTAATGTGGTCGGCCCATCCAATGAGTAGCGTGGTGTCGCCCTGCCAGTAGAGAGTGCACTTGAAAAGGTCGGCTCGAGGACTATCAGGTGGTCGATCGATATACGTAATGCGAGATTGAGACTGCGTATCATATATCTTGACTCCTTAAAGTGTGAAATAGACGTAATTGTCATGGCATAACAAGATGACGGAGGACTCACGAAATCATTTGCCCACGCAATGAAATGTTCCCTCCATCATACATTCCATATGGGACCCTCCGCCGAATGAAGAATGGTCTCCTTATGACCCAGCCACCCCTTCTCTTGTAGAACCGGCATACCAGCCATACCTCCATATACAAACGCGCGAGATGACCATCTGGCGAAGTGAGGCTCAAGGGCCACGATACGTGTCGGTCGCTTCATGTCAAAGACATAGGACTCGGTCGTAGACAGTGAGTGTGCGACGACTTGCCCTGATAACTAGCCAATCAATGATTTGAGTCTGACGACAACGAGCTTTTTACCATCAATTGATGCAGTCGCGACGAAATCTGCCGTGCTATCCATCTCAATGTCGCTCACGGATGTTTGATGGGGCTTGAAAGACTTGATACGCTCCCCAGTCAGATTGAACACATGCACGATCCCACCGTGCGTTCCAAGGGCCTAGGATTGTGAAATCACAGAGGGATGTAGTATACCAGCTGAAATTCCGACAAGAGACACACCAGGCATTTGTTAGAAACTGCGAGAGCCGAAGCAGAGCCCTTCTTGAGTACGTCGTTGAACGCGCCACCCATTCTCTCGTATTCGAAGTGGAGTTCTTCCTCTTCTTCGTCCACCATTCTCGTCACCATCCCCCTCTTCTTCATCTTCGTCTTCCTCGCTATCGTCATCATGTTCTTGTCTTACCGTCATATTCGGTGACCTTGGTTGTCATCGTCCTCTCCATTCTCCGATCCCGCTTCTCGTGCGTCAGTGCCTCATTCGTTCTTATCCATCTGCTTCGCATGCCTGTTTCCGTTCGCCCGAATACCCACAGCAATGTTGCCCAGTGGGGCGGATGAGAGGTTGACCTTCTCTGTGACGGACTGCGGTGGTGAATGTACAGCGATGGGCTTGTCGATGATGACCGCCACGGGGCATGTTAGGAAAGCGCACGTCAGCAAGGCAAGGACATGCAGGTCGGCAGCTCAGGAGCACGAGTCGATGACTCTGCCATTGTATATTTGGCATTGTTGACGTCAAACCCTGTATGTGACCAGTTTCCGGGCCGAAAGAGCAGAGCTGGTGGCCACTCGGTCTAAGAACAGACAATTTTTGTCTCGCCCCGTGATTCCGTTTCTTTTCCTGAGACTGTTGAATGCCATACAGCCGGTCTCTTGATGTATGGCAACTCGTGATATAGGCAATTCAAATCAGTATGTCATTGACTCAATTGTGTAACTATCTGTTAGCCTCATCAAAGATTAATAGCTATCTTATGTAATCCTTGATAGAAGTATGACAGATTGTTACCATGGTTACTGTGCCATAGTAA